>ONZH01016368.1:0-35956 GCA_900303285.1 Rhinella marina
GTCTCACCTCTTGGGCCTCCACAAAATCTTTAACAGGTCTCACCTCTTGGGCCTCCACATAATTTTTAAGAGGTCTCACCTCTTGGGCCTCCACAAAATGTTTAAGAGGTCTCACCTCTTGGGCCTCCACATAATTTTTAAGAGGTCTCACCTCTTGGGCCTCCACATAATTTTTAAGAGGTCTCACCTCTTGGGCCTCCACAAAATCTTTAACAGGTCTCACCTCTTGGGCCTCCACATAATTTTTAAGAGGTCTCACCTCTTGGGCCTCCACAAAATTTTAACAGGTCTCACCTCTTGGGCCTCCACATAATTTTTAAGAGGTCTCACCTCTTGGGCCTCCACATAATTTTTTAAGAGGTCTCACCTCTTGGGCCTCCACATAATTTTTAAGAGGTCTCACCTCTTGGGCCTCCACATAATTTTTAAGAGGTCTCACCTCTTGGGCCTCCACATAATTTTTAAGAGGTCTCACCTCTTGGGCCTCCACAAAATGTTTAACAGGTCTCACCTCTTGGGCCTCCACATAATTTTTAAGAGGTCTCACCTCTTGGGCCTCCACATAATTTTTAAGAGGTGTCACCTCTTGGGCCGCCACAAAATTTTCCATGAGCCTCTGGCCAGCCCACGGCCTCTTCCTGCCTTTTGCGGTCCTACGCATCCCTCAACATCCCCACTGCTTTACCTGCTAGACATGACACTGGGCCAGGTCGGGTCACTGACATCTCAAGCGCCAACAATTTGGGCATTTTAAGGCTTCTGCATGTGTTTGAGTTGTTTTTACATTTTAAAGAAGACATGTCTGACCACATCTCACACACACAATGACAATTAGGGGTGGGGTCTATTTGCTTTCCCCTTTGCTTATGCCATCTGTGGTTGTCATAGGCAACGTGATTTTAAGGGGTGCAGAATTTTATCTTCTTTTTTGTCTAGTTTGGCTTGGGGTCCATGGCAATGTAGAGGAAAGAAGGTTTCCTTGTATGGTCTCACTTTACAGAGAGGTTAGATTGTGTTTGGAGTGTATTGTTGAGAGGCTGTGATAGTGGCGTAATAGTGCGACTTGGGCGCGTTATATGCACCCAGACATGCTTCCCCTGCTGTCCCAGTTGCATTCCAGCAGTGTTGGCATCCTTTTCTGAGGTTTCAGGGTGGACTTGGTGACCTCCAAGTGGTCGAATTGAGATTTCCAAGTGGCGAGCATTTTTTTCCCATAGACTTTAATGGGATTCGATATCCGGTCGAATAGTCGAATTTCGCAGTCTATTCGAATCGAATTTCGAACTTTCGAATATTTCACTACTCGCTCATCTCTAGTCCTAATAGTCAAGTTCTGAAGCAATTAATAACATTAAATTATGAAGTTACAATCTGTGATAGATAGATAGAAAGATAGATAGATAATATATGAGATAGATAGATATGTAGATAGATAATAGATAGATAGATAGATAGATAGATAGACGAAAAGAATGGGCAGCACAGCTATATGTAGGTAATTACAGAGTGTCAGCGGCTGAAGGGGCGATCCACCTACTACAGACTGCAGCAGAGAACAAATTCCACAGCACTTCCAGTTAAAGTAAAAAAGGTAAGTGTTCCTTTAATCACCAGATAGCAATGTTTCAGTCCTCCCAATGGGACCTTTCACTGGTCACTGCTTGAGAAAGTCCCATTGAGAGTACTGAATAGATAGATAGATAGATAGATAGATAGATAGATAGCACTTTAAATGCTAGGTGCAAAATTCCTTGAAAGATTCCGGATCAAAAAATCCACAAAGTTATAGAAAATTGAAGCAAGGCACTCCGGTCTTTGTGAAGAAAGTGGGTGTAATAAAGGACACACTTTCTTCACAAAGACTGGAGTGCTGCCTTGCTTCAATTCTCGATAGATAGATAGATAGATAGATAGATAGATAGATAGATAGATAGATAGATAGATAGATAGATAGATAGATAGATAGATAATAGATATATTTGATAGATACGGTAGATAGATAGGAGATAGATAGATAGATAGATAGATAGATAGATAGATAGATAGATAGATAGATAGATAGATAGATAGATAATAGATATATTTGATAGATACGGTAGATAGATAGGAGATAGATAGATAGATAGATAGATAGATAGATAGATAGATAGATAGATAGAATAAAGAAATTCCACTGCACTCCCACGGATGTGATTTAAAAGTAGTGTTCTTTTAAATCACATCTGTTGGAGTGCTGTGGAATTTCTTTATTTTATTTTCTTGGATGTTGGATCACCTCTACAGACGCTGGCACACCGTTACTTTTTTTCATCGCTCTGCCGCTTTCATTATAATTATCTAGATAGATAGATATTTGGATAGATGGATAAATAGATATTAGATAGATAGATAGATAGATAGATAGATAGATAGATAGATAGATAGATCAAACAAAGCAAAAGGCAAAAATCCCCTTTAATGCTACACTGCACTGCCGTATGACTCTGCAATGTAAGATTTACTCTAATTCTTAAAGCTCCATTCATTGCATGGCTAATTATACAATACTTGCCGATGTCACTTGTATCTGTTTCTCAATTAAAAGTTTGGGAATTCAGCGCCAAGAGCATCATTTATCATGGATTTGGAGGATTCATGCTGAATTATGTATGTTTTAGTAAATCTATCAGTTGCTCCACGTTGTCAGTTCTGAGCCCATCAGGAAGGTACTGTATGTAACCGTTGTAAATTCCTCCAAATCTGCTGTCTTGTTCCCTTCTTTGGATTTTGCGATTAATGAATTTGTTATGCTAGCTGATGGTGGCCTGTCAAGTATGAATGTGAAAATAAATGGTAAATCTATGGAATTACAAAAGCAAAAAGAATACAAAGTCTCTCTCAAGGCAAGCACAGCGGCACATTTAATGGGATACGATGTGATAGCTTGATGATTCTATTTTCATTGACGCTAAATGCATCTAGAACAACCATGTATCATTCTCAGCCATATTTTACTGTATGGCAATGACATACAACCTAAGACAGGTGCGGATGAAAAGTCAGTGTACTTTATTAGCCCATGCATTGTAAAGCATCTTAGCAAGTGCTTAAGCCAGAGAAAGCTGCCAACTTGCAGCTACTATGGCTAAAGCTATAACTCTTGCTGTTATCCTTTGGGCCACTGTGGAACAAAATCTACCATATTGCTGTCACTGTCACTTTACGCCGCCAGTCTCTAAAGCTCTGTTTGTTGTTTCATTCTGCTCTATGTCTCCCCTAGGAAATTCTTCATTTTAATATAAATTGAGAGCTTCATCTTCCAGTTGCAAAGGACGAAAAAAATAGGCAAAAAAAAGGAAACATGGATGTTTCTGTCCCCCTATATTACCGGATGATGCATATCAATGTGTTCATGTCAGGAGAAAAAAAAGTTGAATTTGGGAATTCCTTCTCAGTGTATTTACGTTTACTGTTATTAAATATATAACTATATTGATAGGCAATGAAGAATTTATTGGATTCCCTAAGCTAAAGTTTTTCTGATTATCACACAGATGCTTTAGTGGCCGCAGAAAATGCTCATGATCACCGCTAATTGTTGGCTGCACCTAGACTTCTATAGCTTCAGGTTGCAATGATAGCCGCAGCCTAAAAAATTTGCAGAATAAAGCTACATTCACATGTATTGGACCCGCAAAAAATAAGGATGATGTCCGTGTGACATCGGTTTTTGCATCCGTTTTTTTTGCGGATCCATAGTAACAATGCCTATACTTGTCCGCAAAACGGACAAGAATAGGACATTCTCTATATTTTTTGCGGGGCTACGAAATGGACATACGGATGAGGAAAGCACACGGTGTGCTGTCCGCATTTTTTGCGGACCCATTGAAATGAATGGGTACTCATCCAATCCGCAAAAAAAAAATGAACGGGCATGGAAACAAAATATGTTTATGGGAATGCAGCCTAATTGTGATTTCTTTTTGTTTGATTACATTGCCAGCAGGTGAATTTTCATTTGGAATGTAAAAATGAAAACAAAGCACATTACGCATGGATTTTTGTAGCAAATTTGCAGTGCAATACAGTACCAGTGAAGCTAAAGCTCATCTAACTTTTCTACATGTCAATTGACCCTCTGTGCGGATTTTGAAAATTTTTTGTGCGCATTTCAAAGCAGATTACACCCTTTGCAATGCAGAGGGTGTAATATGGGGCAAAATCAAAATTCGCAACGAAAGTCGCATGCTGATTTTGGTGCAGATTTGACTTGCAAATGAAGTTGAATCCTCATGGAAATCCATGCAGAAAATCAGTATAAACTACACTACCAAGTGACTGTACTCTAATTCTAGTGTGGAAGCCTGAGCATCATGCAGTTTCCTGACTATTGTACATTCTGTAGACCTGCCTTGGCATTCCCATCTGCGTAGATAAATGCTGGAAGTATAGAAAGCTAAAATGTTATCAGTATGTACTAAATCTCTCAGATATATATGTGTTCTGTATGAAACCACAATGCCAAACGAAATCATCAGCATTTATTCTATTCTTCATATGTCTTTCACCTAATGAGTACCAGGTCAAGTATTCTGCTTTTATAGCCCAGTCACAGACGGTTTAATGGAAGTTTAGTGTGAGAGAGTGGATTCTCTGGGATTCAGTGATCAATTATAACTGGTCATTCACTTCTATTTTATTCATTCTCTAGCAAGCTGAAAGGTTTATAGACAAACAGGCAGGGGCGTAGCTATAGGGGAAGCAGGGGAAGTTTGGGGCCCGAACTCATAAGGGGTCCAACCAGGAGGAGGACTAAAATATTTTATTTATATCGCAGAGATTTGTCGGCACTTCCGAGATTACTGCAGCGGTGCACGTGGTAGGCAACGCCGTAGACTTGTAAAAGAAAATCCCGGCAAGTCTACGGCGTTGCCTACCACGTGCACCGTTGCAGTAATCTCAGAAGTGCCGACAAATCTCTGCGATATACTCTGAACTGTGAGTACGTGCACCCGAATGATATATGGCTACAACTGCTGAAACCTTCACTTATGGAGATGATGATGCGGCCCGTATTCTCTCACAAGTTTCCTCTACAAGTGAGTTCTTACATATTCCTGCAAGTGAATATAAACGCAGAGATTGGGAACGAGAACTAAAGAAACTCACCTCAAATGAATTACATGCCATAACATTGGCGGAATATCACAAAGTGGGCCGGATACCCCGTGGTTTACGAGTGCATCTACGTCCCACTATTTTTCCGGACGATACGGAGTACTGTGCAGCATTTGAAAAAATTGTTAATAAATGTTCCATGGACATTATACTCTTGACAGTGGATTTTCTTCAAAAATCGGTGAATACAGCTAAAGTAAAAGTGGATTCAATTGAACAACAATTGCGTGATTGTATGCAACCTGAAGAGTTCACCTCCTTGAAAGAGAGAGTGGATTCACTGATATTGGATTATCGCACTGATATTCAAGCAAAAAAGCGTGATAAATTTACTAGAGATACAGAAGATTATTTACAAAAGAAAGTTTATAAATGGCAGGATCCGACATTTAATCGATACAATATAAATTTCAGGAGGGCATCACCTGGAGGATACCACTCCTCAAGTTCGGCAAGTGACCATTCCATTTCACAACAATCGCGGCGTTTTTTAAGAAGAGGCCGTGGACGCCATCCAAGAGGAGGAGGAGGGCAGGTCGCCACTACCGAAGACGCCGGCCCGTCACAGAGGAATCAGATGATCACGCGATCCCAGGTATAGAGACTAATTCTCTTGTTATTAATATATCTTCTAAAAACCTTACACCACAACAGATTGAATTACTTGAGAAGGGTTTATCATTTAGCCCTATATCGCGTTTTGATTCCTTTCAATTGGATATAGACTGTGAGGTTAAAAACCCATTTTGGTGATAAAAACCTGAGAGTAAACAAAGAACAGACATTAAATAATATGACTAATGATATATACCCACTGAAATTAAAATCATTGGGTTTATGGATCCCCAGCACATTCATGCCACCTAAACAATATCACCCAGTAGAGACATTTGTCGAACTTGTGAAACGGGACATTTCACCAATAATGAAAAATATAGCGATGGGTGAATATTCTATAAGAAATAATATGTCTACTACAGATCATCTAGCTTTGAAATCACTCTTGTCTGACCAGGAACTGATAATAAAGCCAGCAGACAAGGGGGGTGCTGTGGTGATAATGGATCGGACTATGTATATTGACGAAATCCACCGCCAATTAAGTGATAAAGAAACATATGAAGAGTTACAATGTAATCCTATGTTCTAAGATCAGGGAGAAAATAGAAAGTGTGATAACATTATATGAAAGGAGAGGTGTAATTGACAATAATTTGTCAGAATATTTACGGAACTATTCGCCTGTGACACCGTTTTTTTACACCTTGCCAAAGGTGCATAAAACCTTGGAAAATCCCCCTGGACGCCCGATTGTGGCGTCCACTAATTCAATACTTAACCCGTTATCGATGGTGCTAGAAAAGGTTCTCACTCCTATGGTGAGAAAAGCTAGATCTTTTCTCCTGGATACAGGAGCGTTTTTACAATTGATTGAATCTATAGGTTGTATTCCTGAGAACAGTTTTCTAGTCACCATTGATGTTGTTAATTTGTATACATCAATAGAACATACGAAGGGGATGTCAGCTGTGAAAAATATGCTAATGGCTAATCACACTCCTGAAGATCAACAAAATTTTCTATTGGCTCTTGTAGATATTGTTTTACATGAGAATTATTTTTTATTTGGAGATAAATTTTTTCTTCAGAAACGTGGATCGGCAATGGGGGCGAACGTGGCCCTCCCATATGCAAATGCCTACATGGCAGATTTTGAAGAAAAGTATATTTATACTGATATGGATTTTTTTAACCAACGCGAGATGTTGGAAAAGATTTATCGATGATATTTTTTGCAGAGGCTGGTGCAGGAAGGAAGGGTTTGGGTTCATGGAGAACTGGGCCGACTTCTCTGTCGGCTACAGACTCTACAGTAGGGACGGGCTGCACCTTAATGGGGAGGGTGCAACTGCCCTGGGGGAAAAAATGGTTAGACGGCTGGAGGAGCTTTTAAACTAGGATCTGGGGGGAGGGTGGGTGCCTATACTAATAAGGGGGTAGATAGTGTAGATAGAGAGTGGGTCATAGTCGGGGAGAGTGGGGTGTTAGTGGGGGTTGGGATTAGTGAGGAATGTAGGGAGAATATTGGGCAAAACATCAACCAAAGTAACCCAAAAACCCCGGATATTCACTTCACAGGTAATAGTAATTTAAAAAGGGGGGTAAAAAATATACATAGACCTCTTAAGTGTATGTACACTAATGCCAGAAGCCTGACTAATAAAATTGGTGAACTGGAATTAGTGATCTGTGAGGAGGACTATGACATAGTGGGAATAACTGAGACATGGCTGGATGATAGCTATGACTGGGCAGTTAACGTACAGGGTTACAGTCTGTTTAGAAAGGATCGCCAAAACCGGAGAGGGGGAGGGGTCTGCCTTTATGTAAAGTCCTGTCTAAAGCCCACACTGCGGGAAGATATAAGTGAGGGACATGAAGATGTGGAGTCACTGTGGGTAGAAATAAATGGCGCCAAAAACAATAATAAAATACTAATAGGAGTTTATTATAAACCCCCTAGTATACCAGAGCCCATAGAAAATCTACTTCTAAACGAAATAGACGAGGTGGCAAATCATAATGAGGTCGTTATTATGGGGGATTTCAACTACCCAGATATAGACTGGAAAACTGAAACCTGTATATCTCATAAAGGAAACAGGTTCTTGGAAATAACCAAAGACAATTACCTTTCCCAACTGGTTCAGGACCCGACTAGAGGGACAGCCATACTGGACTTAGTATTAACCAATAGACCTGACAGAACAACAGATGTGCAGGTCGGGGGACTCCTGGGAAATAGTGACCATAATATAATAACCTTCCAATTGTCATTCAAAAGAGCGTTTCTTCAGGGAGGAACAAAAATACCTAACTTCAAAAAAGCTAAATTTAGCCAACTAAGAGAGGCCATAGGCCTAACTAACTGGGACAAAGTCCTCAAAAATAAAAATACAGCCACAAAATGGGATATTTTTAAAAGCATCCTAATATCTAATTGTGAGAGGTACATACCTTATGGGAATAAAAGGTTAAGGAACAAGAAAAAAACAATGTGGATAAACAGAACTGTAAAGAAAGCAATAAATGACAAACAGAAAGCATTTAAATCACTAAAACAGAAGGGGAGCAAGGAAGCATTGAAAAACTACAAGGAAAAAAATAGAATATGTAAAAGACAAATAAAAACAGCCAAACTAGAGACCGAGAGATTAATCGCCAAAGAAAGTAAAACTAACCCTAAAATGTTCTTTAATTATATAAATGGTAAAAAGTATAAACCTGAAGGTGTCGGCCCCTTACAGAGTAATGAGGGGGGAGTTGCAGAGAGCGATGAGGAGAAAGCAAAGCTACTAAATATCTTTTTCTCCACTGTATTCACTGAGGAAAATAAACTGTCAGATGAAATGCAGAATATAAAAGTAAATTCCCCATTAAAAGTGCCCTGTCTGACCCAGGAAGAAGTAGAGCTGCATCTTAAAAAGATTAAAATAGACAAATCGCCAGGACCGGATGGCATACACCCCCGTATCCTAAGAGAATTAAGTAATGTCATCGCCAGACCCTTATTTCTGATATTTAAGGACTCTATACTGACAGGGAGTGTTCCACAGGATTGGCGCATAGCAAATGTGGTGCCAATATTCAGAAAGGGTCCAAAAACAGAGCCCGGGAACTATAGGCCGGTAAGTTTAACATTGGTCGTGGGTAAACTGTTTGAGGGTTTTCTAAGAGATGCTATCTTGGAGTACCTCAATGAAAATAAGCAAATTACTCCATATCAGCATGGCTTCATGAGGGATCGGTCATGTCAAACCAATTTAATCAGTTTCTATGAGGAGGTAAGTTCTAGACTGGACCGCGGCGAATCAATGGATGTCGTATATCTGGACTTCTCCAAAGCATTTGAAACTGTACCACATAAAAGGGTAGTATATAAGATGAGAATGCTTGGCCTGGGAGAAAATGTCTGTATGTGGGTAAGTAACTGGCTCAGTGATAGAAAACAGAGGGTGGTTATTAATGGTAGATACTCAGATTGGGTCACTGTAACTAGTGGGGTACCACAGGGGTCAGTATTGGGCCCTATTCTCTTCAATATATTTATTAATGATCTTGTAGAAGGCTTGCACAGTAAAATATCAATTTTTGCAGATGACACTAAACTGTGTAAAGTAATTAACACAGAAGAGGACAGTACACTGCTACAGATGGATCTGAATAGACTGGAGGCTTGGGCAGAGAAGTGGCAGATGAGGTTTAACACTGACAAATGTAAAGTTATGCATATGGGAAGGAATAATGCAAGTCACCAGTACATACTGAATGGTAAAATATTGGGTAACTCTGACATAGAAAAGGACCTAGGAATTTTAGTGAACAGAAATCTAAGCTGCAGAAACCAGTGACAGCTGCTGCCAAGGCCAATAAGATAATGGGTTGCATCAAAAGAGGCATAGATGCCCGTGATGAGAACATAGTCCTGCCACTTTACAAATCACTAGTCAGACCACACATGGAGTACTGTGTACAGTTCTGGGCTCCTGTGAACAAGGCAGACATAGCAGAGCTGGAGAGGGTTCAGAGGAGGGCAACTAAAGTAATAACTGGAATGGGTGGACTACAGTACCCAGAAAGATTATCAAAATTAGGCTTATTCACTTTAGAAAAAAGACGACTGAGGGGAGATCTAATAACTATGTATAAATATATCAGAGGTCAGTACAGAAATCTCTCCCACA
The DNA here is from genome assembly GCA_900303285.1 of Rhinella marina. Taxonomy (NCBI): domain Eukaryota; kingdom Metazoa; phylum Chordata; class Amphibia; order Anura; family Bufonidae; genus Rhinella; species Rhinella marina. The sequence goes on from ONZH01016368.1 coordinate 9,906, forward strand.
ATCTATTTATCCCCAGGACTGTGACTGTGACGAGGGGCCATCCTCTGCGTCTGGAGGAAAGAAGGTTTGTACACAAACATAGAAGAGGATTCTTTACGGTAAGAGCAGTGAGACTATGGAACTCTCTGCCTGAGGAGGTGGTGATGGTAAGTTCACTAAAAGAGTTCAAGAGAGGCCTGGATGTATTTTTGGAGGGTCATAATATTACAGTTTATAGTTACTAGAGAGGGGTCGTTGATCCAGGGAGTAATTCTGATTGCCTGATTGGAGTCGGGAAGGAATTTTTTTCCCTAAAGTGGGGAAAACTGGCTTCTACCTCACAGGGTTTTTTTGCCTTCCTCTGGATCAACTCATAGGAGGGCAGGCCGAACTGGATGGACGGATGTCTTTTTTCGGCCTTGTAAACTATGTTACTATGTTACTTGTAAACTATGTTACTATATGGGTGGGGCCACGTGAGTCCCTGTTGTCGTTCTTCAGAAAAATTAATGATATATGGCCTGAATTAAAATTCACCATTTCTTATGATACTACCAGAATAAGTTATTTGGATTCCATGGTAATTAGGAATGAAGATGGGTCAATTGAAACGGATCTGTTCCGAAAAACCACAGACAGGAACAGTCTCCTGCACTTTGAGAGCTGCCATGCACAATCCATCAAACACGCGATTCCTAAATCGCAATATCAACGTGTACAACGTATTGTCTCTAATCCATCAACCAGAGAGTTGAGGCTCAGGGAGATGACATCTACATTTTAAGAGAGGGGCTATCCACTTCATGTTCTAGAAAAAACACTTTATGAACTAAAAGAGACAAAAGAGGTGAAAAATAAAGAGACTAAAAAAGAAGGAGGTAATCGTATACCCCTCAAACATAAATTTCACCCCCTTAACTCACTGATCGATAATGTTGTAAAAAAGCACTGGCCTATGTTAAAAAGATCATATCCTGAGATAGAGGAGTTTAAAAATCCCCCTTTGATCTGTAATAAGAAATCACCCAACCTCAGAGACAAGCTTGTACGAGCTGATATAGGCAGTTCGGTTAAATTACCTAGGCAAATGTTTCTTGCACCACGAAAAAACGGTACATTCCCCTGTCTGAGCTGTATGCAGTGCTCAAATGTAATCAAGGGCGAAATATTTTACCATCCACATTCGGGACATGCATACACCATAAAAGGCCACTTTACATGCTTATCGACTAATGTCGTTTACTTGATTAAATGCCCGTGCCGTCTCTTGTATGTTGGAGAGACTATCCAGCATGCAAGAGACCGCATAGGTAAACATAAATCCACAATCCGTACCAAAAATTTGTTACTTCCTCTACCCAATCATTTTGATAAAAAGGATCATAGAGTATCACAACTGAAATACCAGATTATTGAGCAGGTAGAGGTACCCCGGCGTGGTGGCAATCTGAAAAAATTGCTACAGCGCCGTGAGGCCTTTTGGATTCATACGCTGCAGACGTTGGAACCAAAGGGGTTAAATAGGGAGTACGAGATAGCGCATTTGGCTGTGAACTGATTTTATAGTTATTGTTATTTTTTGGTTATGTACTGTACTCCTCATCGATATTATAATTCTGGTGAGTTTATTAATTATTCTCCACCTTTTGCACTATTGTTCTTTTATTCTCGTATCCTTATTTATATTTGTTTAGATGGGAGTAAGATGACAGCCAACAGGAAGTAATTGTTTTGTGGTTCCTGGGTTCTCCGGACATCAGTACCTGACGTCATAGGTGCCGCATTTGCATGTCTTTCACTTGTATATAAAGTGCACTTTGTTATACTATTATTATGGTTGACAAAGGCTCATAATAGAGCTGAAACGCGTCCCATTGATGTTACAAATGGTGATGTGAAAATAAAGAAAGCCTGAACTAAGACAGCGAGTGCCGGGATTTGTTTTTACTAAAATATTTTATTGTCAGGGCCCGCTCAGCAGTATTATACAAATGACGTTATACACAGAAACACTGTAGGAAACGGACAGAGCAGCTGCAAGAACAATCTTGACTAGTCACAAGAGTGAGGGTTGCACGGGAGAAGGGGGTGGCAAAGAAGTTGATTAGTGGGGGACCGATTCAAAAATTTGCTGTGGGGCCTAGTCATTTCTAGTTACGCACAATGTCATCATTAGAGTCCTTAAAAGTGCCCTTTTGTGTTTTACCACTAGTGTTTTCTTCATGACATTTTTCCCAATGTAATAGGTGTTATAAAAATGCCTAAAAATGCCAAGAGCTACATGCAATTTTTTTTGCAAGAAAGACAAGAACTGCCTCCTTACAGTCATACACGTTACCATACAATTTCATTTTGACGTATAAACCATAAAAGGCTTCCTTCACACACAAAAGAACCTCTAAAAAAAGTCAGAAAAAACGCTTGCTTTTTAAAAAAAAATCCTGCATGCAGTTTATATGGCATTTTTTGTGATGTTTTTGTGTAAGGCTTTTTTTCGGTCTTTTTCCCTATAAGGAAAGGGATGAAAAAAATACCAGAAAAGGCCATTGATGCAACATCCCATTTTTTTTCTAACAATAACAAAAAAAACGAAAAAAAAAAAAACAGTTGTGTTCTGCCTTTCACATTTCCTATAGACTATCAAATTGAGTTCAGTCCAGATAAGTTTGGTCAAAATCAAAATTGCCCAATTGACCTGAAAAGGCAACCCCTTTCAGGCCAAGGCAACCCCTTTCAATGCCAAGAAAACATTTATACTGTCAAAGTAATAGTAAGAGATCTATGGCTATGGGTAAATGGATGGTAGCCAGTCATTATAGATAGTCTATTTTTAAACATACTGTTGAATTTTTTTTTTCATTTAAATAATGGCCTGCAGATTATAATCCAAAATGTTTCACATGAATTGCTCAAATTTGTGGCCTTTTATGTGGCACCAAAAAGAGATAAAATTTGAGAAATTTATGTGAGACATTTTAGATTCACCTAAAGTAGAATCTTTTTGGAAATTTGTAACTAATTTAATTTATGTAGGTTCAATGATCTCTAATCCCCATGCTACTAGTTTATACTAAGACTGACAATTAATGCATGGTCTCTAAATGGTTTCTCCCAGCTTGGCTATTTTGGTTGCTCTAATAGAAGTTGAGTGGTAAGATGCACACGTGACAACCTCTCCATTTAATCTCTTCTCACTGTGGTCATGGAGAACGTGGGACCTTGTTCTAGTGATCAAAGGGTGCCTATGGGGGGACTTTACATAGGTGATAAATGCATTAGTAACACCTTTTCACAGAAATATATACTGTTTTTTTCAGTAAACAGGTTAAAAACAAATTTAAAAAATATATTTTAAAAAAGTATATTTAAAAATCTATAATTTCTCATTTTTGCAATGTAGTACTCATGTCAACTCATATTGAGGGAGCCTTGCATGAACTGATTTCATTATTAAATTTAATTGACCGGTTGACATTTGACAGCTTTTTATTTTCAAACAACATTTCTGCTGTGTGACTCTAAAAGCTTCAGCAGAAGAAAAATTACAGCCAGACAGGCAACATAAAGACATTGCCCTGGGCGCTATCTGCCAATAACTAATTCCTAGGGAAAACTGATTTGTGGTTTCTGATCACATGCACCAAGTGCGCCCATTATTGACTAAAAGTGCTTCATCTGGATGTAGATCTATCTTGGCTAACAAGAAAACACTAGAGGTCTTCATTCAGTCATTGAGCCTAGTCCCAAGACATCAGTGCAGCTGTCTCCCCTCTTACCAATCAACACATCAAAAGCTTCTTAATATGTTTCTATTTTAACAAAAATTGTTCACACTGTGAAAGAAAAAATCACCAAATGGAAAAAAAGAAAAAAAGAAAGAAATATTTATCATGTCTAATGGTGTTTTAATCTTTATAATTTTAGCAGTACATATTTTTATCATATTGTGCATTTTTAATTGGATCTTGAATTTATATCTTGAATTCATAAAATATTATCCAAGTAATATGTGCCTCTATTTTATGTGAAGATTTTTTTACACTTATTATGTACAGTCGAGAAATTAATATTAAAATGCCTTTAAAGTCTAATAGACTTTTTAAAGTTTGCTGACAGAGCTCAAATATACTTTAGGCTAGATAAACCTCTGCTAGGTCACTGCAATAAAACTGTATCCACAGTGATTGTATATTATATTTACTTAGAAGGATATCATTAGTGGTGTAACTACCAAAATTCACTTGTAACAATAAGACATGTAGTATCTGATTATTGCTGAAACAACTCTTTGAAACCCAATGTTCAATAATATGTAGATTAATGATTGATTTGCCATACATTGCTGATGAAATGAGAACTATGTTCTGGTTACATGGATGGTTAATTTTATGTTTAATTAATGTTTATTAACGTTTTATAACATATTAAAGTTTTATTGGACCTACATGACCAGCTCAATTGTTGATGCCCCCTACATTCAACAGAAACTGCCTTCAACAAAGTGACAAATGACCTCCTAACAGCAAAACGCAACAGTGACTACTTTCTGCTCATTCTCCTCGACCTCTCTGCAGCTTTTGACACTGTACACCACCATCTCCTACTCGCCATGCTCCAGTCTATCGGCCTAAAGGACACTGCCCTCTCTTGGTTTTCTTCCTATCTCTCTGGTCACTCCTTCAGTGTATCATTTGCTGGTTCCACTTCTTCTCCTCTCCCTCTCGCTGTTGGGGTTCCTCAGGGTTCAGTCCTAGGCCCTCTCCTCTTCTCTCTATACACAGCCCTAATTGGACAGACCATCAGCAGATTTGGTTTCCAGTACAATCTCTATGCTGATGACACACAACTGTAACTTCATCCCCTGACATCACCCCTGCTGTATTACAGAACACCAGTGAACTTCTTGTGTTCTCTCCGTTTACTAACCTAACCAAACCTGATATCTCCCTCTCAGTGTGTGACACCATCATCACCCCTAGGCAGTATGCCTGCTGTCTTGGGGTGACGTTTGACACTGATCTTTCTTTCACCCCCTATATTCAATCTCTCGCCCACTCATTCGACTGCACCTCAAAAACATCTCTAGAATCCACCCCTTTCTCACTATGGAAAAAACAAAAACTCTCATTGTTGCCCTGATCCATTCCCATCTCGATTACTGTAACTTACTTTTAATTGGCCTCCCCCACACCAGACTCTCCCTGCTCCAATCTATTCTTAATGCAGCAGCCAGGGTCACCTATCTGTCTTACCGCTACACTGATGTCTCTGCCCTGTGCCAGTCACTGCACTGGTTGCCCATTCAGTATAGAATCCAATTTAAACTGCTTGTCCTTACCCACAAAGCTCTCCACAGTGCTGCACCAACCTACATCTCCTCCCTCATCTCTGTCTACCACCCCACCCGTGTTCTCCGTTCAGCTAATGACTTATGACTGACTTCCACAGAAATCTGAACCTCTCTCTCCCGGCTCCAAGATTTCTCCCGAGCTGCACCGGTTCTCTGGAATGCCCTACCCCAAGAAATCAGACTGAATCACAACTTGCACAGCTTTAGGCGCTTCCCTAAAAACACATCTTTTTAGGTTGGCCTATCACATCCCCTGATCTAACTCCTCTCCATACATAGCTCATTTATCATTTCCTGAACCTGATCCTCCACCAAACTCTGCACCACACCCAGAAGCACTTTATATATTAGCTGGTGACTGACTCGTACAGCTTTTTATCTGCTCCCCTATTTTCCCAAGATGGCTGAATTATTGTACAAAACAAGCACTTCTACCTTCTGTGTCACCCCTATCTCCTCATAGATTGTAAGCTCTTGTGAGCAGGGCACTCATTCCTCTTGTTGTAATAATGAACTTGTCTGTTATGTTATTTATCACTGTTTGTACATGAACCCCTGAACTGTAAAGTGCTGCGAAATATGTTCGTGCTATATAAATAAAGATTATTATTATTATTATGTCTTCTTTAGGGTATAGCCACATGGTTGGATTTTGCAGCAGTGGAATTTCTTCTGCACAATTTGCAATGATTCCACATAATGTAGTTTTATTTTATCTCAATTTGTGTCTAATTATCTATCTATCTATCTATCTATCTATCCAGTATGTATCTATGTAATATTTATGTATGTATGTATGTATGTATCTATCAATGCGGAAAAATGACTGAATCAGGCGCTAACCATGGATGTAAAATCTTGATTTGTCTTCTCTCTAAGTGTTTATTTTCAGTGTAAAAACAACACATTTCGAGATTGGGCCAGTCCTTTCATCAGGCATTACACTGGTGTAATGCCTGATGAAAGCAGTGTCTAACTGGGATGCCTAGGGCCCACCAGTAAAATTTATTTTGGGGGCCCACTGTATGGATACCTTGAAATATTATCTGCTCACACAGCAGCAAGATGCTACTAGATGATTGAATGTGGGGGTCCTTGCAGCAACTTTGAGAAGGTAGGTCCTAGGGAGAAGAGAACACTGGCAGCTTTCCTCTATACCTAGAAGTCATCTCAGCTCTGATCGTGTCTATAATAATAAACTGGGGAGTTTCTATAATAAGCTATAAAGGTTTTTTTTTTAGATGAACATAGGCTGGTTGAGGTGCTGTAGATTGAATATATGTCTACTGTGTTATGTGCCACTTGTGTAGGGGGTGGGAGAAAAAGGGCACACCTAGCTCAGGGGCCCACAGGGGGATTCACCTGTACCACTGTGGATCAGTCCGGGCCTGGATGAAAGGACTGGTCCAGTCCTGAAACATGTTTTTTCAACTCGAAATAAACACAAGTAGATGATGTCTCAAGAGTTTACATCTCTGGGCAGCACTTGATACTGTCCTTTTTCCAGCGTCAATTTCATATCTTCACCAGCCATTAACCTTCATGTGCCTACAATGAAATTGAGCTCAGAACATGACACCCCAAGGTGGGCATCCCATACCACATATCTTTATATTTGTTGCACCTTTGTGTCTTTTTTTTTCTTAAAAACTATTATATCTATGTCATATCTATCCATCTGTTCATCTATCTATCTATCTATCTATCTATCTATCTACATATCTGTCATCTAAAGAGATCATTGTATATCTTGTATAAATTCCCCTGTTCCTATGTGAATATCATTGGTTGATGATATCATCATGGCCACATTTCAGTGACAGTAAAGCAAACACCCATTACGGAGCTGTTTAATTCAATAATTCCAGTTATTTTCAGCACCTTTAGCAAGAACCAAAGTTAAAGGCAGCCGGTCATTGACGACATGTGTGACATGACTGGAGTAAACAAGTTGCTTTAGAACATCATCCAACACTGTTAAGGCTGACTGCACTCAATTTCTAAGACGATCTACACACTATTTTCAGATATGTATCTCTATAATTTATCACAACAATACCTCGAGCATACAGATCAGTGGTGAAAATGCAAGCAATTTACAGTATCAAGATGAAAGAAGTTGAGCTGTTCTAGAAAACCTTGTATGTAAATCATTTCCACAACTTCAAGGAATGTTGACAATATTCTGGAATTAATTTTTCCGACATTCCACTTTAGGTCAGACAGAGGTAAATGCACATTACCTCCTCGAACCATATCTGGAGTTGTTTATCAATATGTTAAAAAGGAAATTGATTTTACCTCTCCCTTTCTGCACAGACAATAGAAACCTTATGTAAAACCCTGAGTGATAACAATGATGGCAATCAGTTCTAACATCAGTTACCATTTGTCTTTCCGTTTAACATGTTTCAAGCATTTGCAAAAGTCATTTGTATGAGCAATAACAGTGCATATCTAAAACATTTTATATCAAATAGACCGTCAAAAAAGCACACACAAGTAATTGATGCTTGTTTCCTTTCATCTGGATCAATCAAGATGATTGCACTAGTGGGGGAAGATGCTTCTGTTTTGTCCCCATTCATTGTCAATGGGGACAAAACTGAACTGAGCAAAACAGAGAGCACCAGGATGCATTCCGTTCCATTTGGTTGCTCTCCCATCGCGGACAGAATAATGCTGCAAGCAGCGTTTTTCTGTCCGTGATGTGGTGCAGAGCAAGATAGATCAGTTATGACTCACAATGTAAGTCAATGGGGACAGATCCGTTTTCTCACAATAGAAAACCGTCATGGCCATGAAATGCTCCAATGCTCACAACAGGGGGTCTGGCTGGGTGAAATTCTGGGTATGTCTGGGTTCAGCTCTGAACTTGGACAACCCCTTTAAATTTAAATGCCCTATCTTCGTGATAAATGTATAGAGAGAGAGAGAGAGAGAGGCATTGAGGACAGCAGCAGTCAGTGTCGAGCGTTAAGTAAACAGAAGTGTGGAGTGTTGATAAAGCACAAAATGGGCCACTTTTGAGCTACTTTTCTAATAGAAATGTATAATTTCAGTAATTAGAGTATTTTACAAAAATGGTCAGTATCACTGCCCCTACAAACAAAAAATATGACAATAACATTTTAAGACTGTTTAAGTTTACAATGTCTTATTTTTAGACCATGTATTAGTAAATCTGCCCTAGGATCTTTTGTGGTAAAACTATTCACATAGTATATAATCATCATCATCATAGTCAAACTTAAAGGGAACCTGTCATCTCCAAAACACCCCGTGAACTGGAGTAAACGGTGTATAGTGTAAGTGACGTTGAGTCCGGTTAAGTAATTTTTATCTTCATACTCACTTCCATTCTGATGTTGTGCTTCCACAAACCTGCAGTAAAATGCACTCACTGGACCCGGTGCTCACTCATATAATGGAGACGACTTAAAGAAGAGTCCAGTGAGTGCATTTTACTGCAGGTTTGTGGGAGCATAGGGTCTGAATGGAAGCGAGTATGAAGATAAAACTTTCAGGAGTTGTTTCGGAGATGACAGGTTCCCTTTAAATGCGGCTTTTAACCCTTTCAGGACCAGACCATTTTCCATTTTTGCATTCTCGCTTTTTACTTCCTTCTTTTCCGGAACCATAACTTTTTTATTTTTCAGTTTATATAGCCTTAAAAAAAAAAAAACTTTGAAAAAAAAATTTGATTTCTGCTTTCCCATATTCTGACCCCCATAACTTTTTAGATTTATGTGCACGGAGCAAGGTGAGTGCCCATTTTTGCAGGTTGATCTGTACTTTTTATTGATACTATTTTGAGGTGTGTATCACATTTCGATTACTTTTTATTTAATTTAGTTTTGGGAGGTGACGTCACAAAAAAGAGAAACTGCCAAATTGATTTTTTTTATGTTATGACATTCACTGTACACAATAAATATATTTCTGTTTTAAAAGTTCAGGAATTTTGGGACATTGCAATGCCTATAATCTTTATTTTTTATACTTTATTTATTTTTTATTTTATTATGAGGAAAGGGGTAATTTGAATTTCTACATTTTTCAAATTTTTTCAATATTTTTCCACTTTTTTACTTTTTTTTAACCTTTTTTAAAGGGGTTGTCCGTTTCTGTAATATTAATGATCTATCCTCAACTGAATAGGACAGGGCCATCCAACTGAAGGGAATGGGGACGGCAGAGTTATAGTTACACTTGTTCGCCACTGCAATGTCAATGGCAAGCAGGTAAAGACAGAAGAGAACACAGCTCTCTTACGGGAGCTGAGTTCTCTTCAAACAGCTGATCAGCAGAGGGCCAACTGCCTGCACCCCTGCCAAACAGCTGTTTGAAGAGGGTAGGTCATCAATATAACAAAAGACTCCTTTAAATCTCCTTAGGGAACTTGAATATGCAATGTTCATATCACTTCTCCCTTATACTGTAATGAATTAGCATTGCACTGTATGGGAGATTCACTATGTTCTTATGGAGCTCTTCTTCGCCCAGGTATATTTCATCTATTTAATGTTTATTTGTGTGTCGTTAAAAGATATCGAGAGTGACCTCTACAGCACCCCGCCTTCTTAACAGTGACCTCCGTAGCCCCCACCCCTTAACACAGACAGTGCCCCGCCACCTTAAAATGGGACCTCCACAGCAGCCCACCCCCTCAACTTTGACCTTCACATCAGCCTGCACCTTTAACAGTGAAGTACACAGCACCTCACCCCCTTGACAGTGACCTCCACAGGGACCCGTCCTCTTAAGTGACCTCTACAGTACCCACCTCTTAACACTGACTAGGTTACAGTCCCCTTAACTGACCTCCACCATTCCTGGCCCCCTTTACAGAGACCTCCATAGAGACTGCCCCTTTAACAGTGACTGTCACAGTACCTCGCTCCCTTAACAGTGACCTCAAAGTACCCCGCTGCCCCTTTAATAGTGGCCTCCACAGTCCCCTCCTCCCTTAACAGTGACCTCCATAGTGCCTGCCCCTTTAACAGTGACCTCCACAGCAGCCTGCCCCCTTAACAGTAACATCCCCAGCACCCTCCCCTTTAACTGCGACCTCCACAGCAACCTGCCCCTAGGGTGGCCAGAGGTCCGTTTTTAGGCCAGACAGTCTGGCTTTCAGACTCCCTGTTCTTCATCCGGCGCAGAGCCTGGATGGACACAGGGATGTTCTTTTCAACTGCTGACTCTCAGGCAGTAGCACTGTACAGTCTGAGCATGAGCTGCAGCTTACAGTTGATTTTTACCTTCATTTTTGCAACCCCTGTCGACTGCGGAGTGAGAGGGGTCGTGGCCTGATCAGGTCATAGGTGTGGCTTTGAAGGACCTGGGGCAGGGCTTTTAAGTCCTTTTTTTGAGAGTGGCCTCAATTACAGGTCCATGCCATGGTAATTTATGAGGAAACACAGTAGGTAGCAGTGGAAGAAAACATCTTTTATTACTACTGAATGGCAAATATGTTATATTAGGTAATGATTGATGATGAATTAGTCTAAAACATAAGTTATATTTATGGTAACCGGAATACCTCTTTAACAGTGTCATCCACAGTGCCCTGCCTACAGCAGTGAAGAAAACTGGCTGGTTTGTTATGGAAACCTGGTGTGAAACTGTCTTTATGTTGAGGCTAAGGGCCTGCGAGCTTCTAATGGCTGATAAGGGTCATGTGACTAGGCTTCTATTGGCTAATTCATTTTTTGGAAATATCTCAGGAACAATACGTCCTGGAAGGCTGAGACCCGGTCAAAAACCATCCCGGACATTTGATGTACATCTGTGCCAAATTTTGTGATTGTAGCGGCGACGGTGCGGATTCCTTTAGCAGACATACAGTATAGACCAAAAGTTTGGACACACCTTCTCATTCAAAGAGTTTTCTGTATTTTCATGACTATGAAAATTGTAGATTCACACTGATGGCATCAAAACGACGAATTAACACATGTGGAATTATATACTTAACAAAAAAGTGTGAAACAACTGTAAATATGTCTTATATTCTAGGTTCTTCAAAGTAGCCACCTTTTGCTTTGATTACTGCTTTGCACACTCTTGGAATTCTCTTGATGAGCTTCAAGAAGTAGCCACCTTAAATGGTTTTAACTTCACAGGTGTGCCCTGTCAGGTTTAATAAGTGGGATTTCTTGCCTTATAAATGGGGTTGGGACCATGAGTTGTGTTGGGCAGAAGTCAGGTGGATACACAGCTGATAGTCCTACTGAATAGACTGTTCGAATTTGTATTATGGCAAGAAAAAAGCAGCTAAGTAAAGAAAAACGAGTGGCCATCATTACTTTAAGAAATGAAGGTCAGTCAGTCCGAAAAATTGGGAAAACTTTGAAAGTGTCCCCAAGTGCAGTCGCAAAAACCATCAAGCGCTACAAAGAAACTGGCTCACATGAGGACCGCCCCAGGAAAGGAAGACCAAGAGTCACCTCTGCTGCGGAGGATAAGTTCATCCGAGTCACCAGCCTCAGAAATCGCAGGTTAACAGCAGCTCAGATTAGAGACCAGGTCAATGCCACACAGAGTTCTGGCAGCAGACACATCTCTACAACAACTGTTAAGAAGAGACTGTGTGCAGCACGCAAATTTGAGATCTTTGGTTCCAAGCACTGTGTCTTTGTGCGACGCAGAAAAGGTGAACGGATGGACTCTACATGCCTGGTTCCCACCGTGAAGCATGGAGGAGGAGGTGTGATGGTTTGGGGGTGCTTTGCTCGTGACACTGTTGGGGATTTATTCAGAATTGAAGGCATACTGAACCAGTATGGCTACCACAGCATCTTGCAGAGGCATGCTATTCCATCCGGTTTGCATTTAGTTGGACCATCATTTATTTATCAACAGGACAATGACCCCAAACACACCTCCAGGCTGTGTAAGGGCTATTTGACTAAGAAGGAGAGTGATGGGGTGCTACGCCAGATGACCTGGCCACCACAGTCACCAGACCTGAACCCAATCGAGATGGTTTGGGGTGAGCTGGACCGCAGAGTGAAGGCAAAAGGGCCAACAAGTGCTAAGCATCTCTGGGAACTCCTTCAAGACTGTTGGAATACCATTTCAGGTGACTACCTCTTGAAGCTCATCAAGAGAATGCCAAGAGTGTGCAAAGTAGTAATCAAAGCTACTTTGAAGAACCTAGAATATAAGACATCTTCAGTTGTTTCACACTTTTTTGTTAAGTATATAATTCCACATGTGTTAATTCATAGTTTTGATGCCTTCAGTGTGAATCTACAATTTTCATAGTCATGAAAATACAGAAAACTCTTTGAATGAGAAGGTGTGTCCAAACTTTTGGTCTGTACTGTACACACATACATACATACATACATACACTCAGCTTTATATATTAGATAGCCTAGGATCTTTCAGAGAGACTTAGGTTATTACAGAGAATGAATGTGTCACGGGGGAGACAAGGGAAGGTGCGCCCTGCACTGAAACCCCCCCGTTCTCTCCCTGCCTGCTTGCCTCAGTCGGCCCTAGGCGGCCGCGGACAACCACGGTGACGGTCCCTGCTCTGTATAAGTGCACAGGGAGGAACAGGGAACAATTGGAGAGACAAACACAGACGAAACAAACACAATATCAGAATAGTCTGCAAGCCGGGTCATACACAGGAGATAACGTCAATACCAGGGGTGAAGCAAAGAGAGGTCGAAGTCCAAGTCCAAGGTCAGGGTCAAACAGCAAACAAACACTAGGTCGCACAAGCACTGATCAAAGTAGTAACGCTAATCACAGGCATCTGAGTGAGGCAGTTGCCATCTTTAAATAGCCCGCCCAGGATCATGCGATGTGGCCAGCATCACATGACCTGAGGCGGAGCAAGCTGTCAAAACAATATGTAAAGTAGCCATGTGGTGTGATCAGCACCACATGGCTAAACCCAAACAGAGAATTAACACATGAAGTGCTGGCTGACAAGACCAGCACTTCAATTCCCTATTGCTCGTCTCTAGGGGGGCGGAGAGGTCTGGTGACGTCGTGCAGAGGGAGCGCGACGCCGACCTCGCGTGACAGTACCCCCCCCTTCACGAGGGGCCACCGGACCCTTACCAGCGGGAGCAGGCTTATCGGGATGCTGTAGATGGAACTTTCGGATGAGCGAGTCTGCATGCATCCTGGTCAACGGTACCCAAGATCTGTCCTCTGGCCCGAATCCCTTCCAGTGTACGAGGTACTGAAAGGAATTCCGGACCTTCCTCACATCAATGACTCTAGCAACCTCGTGCTCCACTTGTCCCTCCACCTCTACCGGAGGTGAGGGCTGTACCTCTGGACCAATAGGAGCAACATAACGCTTCAGCAAAGACATGTGAAAAACATTATGAACGCGAAGGGAGTCGGGTAAACATAATTCAAAAGATACCGGATTGATCACCTTAGTGATCCTGTATGGACCAATGAAGCGAGGCGCAAACTTATAGGATGGTACTTTCATACGTAGATTTTTAGTTGACAACCATACCATGTCCCCCACCTTGAAATTCACACCCTTAGAACGTCTCTTATCGGCCTTAGTTTTTTGAATCCTTTGGGCTCTTTCCAGGTTCGACTGAACCTGTGCCCAAACTGTGCACAGTTCCTGAGAGAGAGCATTGGCCTCTGGGACCGCCGAAACAGCTGGAGAAAAGGAGCCAAAGCGCGGATGAAACCCCATGTTGCAGAAAAACGGCGATACCCCAGAAGACGAATTCACACGGTTATTAATCGCGAACTCGGCCAGAGACAGGAATCTGGCCCACACATACTGGTTATCAGCAACATAACATCTGAGATATTGCTCAACGGACTGATTAAGACGTTCAGTCTGACCATTGGTCTCTGGATGAAAGGCTGACGAAAAGGATAAGGAAATATCAATCTTCTTACAGAAGGCCCTCCAGAATTTAGACACAAACTGCACCCCCCTGTCAGAAACAATATTCTCAGGAACACCGTGAAGTTTAACTATGTGGTCCATAAATACGGAAGCCAAAACCTTTGCAGAGGGTAATTTACACAAAGGAATAAAGTGACACATCTTGCTGAATCTGTCCACCACTACAAGAATCACGGTTTTACCCTCAGAGCATGGCAAATCCGTGATGAAGTCCATGGACAGATGTGACCAAGGTCTATCAGGTATGGGTAATGGACGCAACTCACCCATAGGCCGAGTCTTGGGATTCTTGGACCTGGCACAAGTATTGCACGCAGTTACAAAAGCCTGAACATCTCTGGAGATTGACGACCACCAATACTGCCTAGAGACCAACTCCTTGGTGGCATTGATACCAGGATGTCCACATAAAACAGAGCTATGGCACTCACCCAGCAGTCGCAACCGCAAATGAGCTGGCACAAATAACTTGTCATTGGGAGTACCAGTGGGAGCAAGATGTTGTCCTGCCACGATTTCAGAAGCGAGATCAGATGAGGTAGCGGCTACGATGATGTCAGCTGGCAGGATGGGCTCAGGAGGGACGTCAGGAGGCTGATACGCCTGGAAACTTCGGGATAAGGCATCGGCCTTAATGTTCTTGCTTCCAGGTCTGAAGGTAACACAAAAGTCAAAACGAGTAAAGAACAAAGCCCACCTCGCCTGTCTGGGATTCAATCGCTTAGCAGATTCCAAAAACATCAAATTCTTATGATCCGTGAGGACCGTAATGCGGTGTAATGCCCCTTCTAAAAAATGACGCCATTCCTCAAATGCCCACTTGATTGCTAGTAACTCCCTATTACCAATGTCATAGTTTCTCTCGGCAGGAGAGAACTTGCGGGAGAAGAAGGCGCATGGCTTGAGATTAGTTAAGGTGGAAGACCCCTGGGACAGTACTGCCCCCACACCATCTTCAGATGCATCCACCTCAACTACAAACGGCTTATTTTGATCAGGCTGGATCAGCACAGGAGCATCAACAAAAAACCGCTTTAGCTTTTCAAAGGCTTCAATAGCTGCAGGGGACCAGTTGACTAAATCAGCTCCCTTGCGGGTCAAATCCGTAATGGGTTTGGCTATAACAGAAAAATTTTTGATAAATTTCCGATAGAAATTAGTAAAACCCAGAAATCGCTGGAGCGCCTTCAGAGAGGAAGGTCGCACCCAATCTACAATGGCCTGTACCTTACCCGGGTCCATTTTGAAGGAAAAAGGGGTGAGAATGTATCCCAAAAAGGTCACTTCCTGAACACCAAAGATACACTTCTCCCCTTTGACAAACAACTTGTTCTCACGCAACACCTCCAGCACTTGCCTGGTGTGGGATACGTGACTCTCCCAGTCTGTAGAAAAAATCAAGATGTCATCAATATAGACAATTACAAATTTTCCAATAAATGGTCTAAAAATGTCATTGACAAAATTTTGGAACACCGCAGGAGCATTACTTAACCCGAAGGGCATTACTAGGTACTCATAATGACCCTCCGGGGTATTAAAGGCAGTTTTCCATTCATCACCCTCACGGATTCTGATCAGGTTGTACGCCCCCTTCAGATCTAGCTTAGTAAACCAACAAGCACCCTGAACCTGATTCAACAAATCAGGAATAAGGGGCAGCGGGTACCTGTTTTTAACAGTAATTTTATTGAGTTCCCTGTAATCAATACAGGGCCTCAACCCTCCATCCTTTTTCCCGACAAAGAAAAATCCTGCCCCCATGGGAGAAACAGAAGGCCGGATGTGACCCTTGGCCAGACTCTCCTTGAGATAATCCCTCATAGACTGACGCTCTGGAGTAGAGAGATTATAGATACGGCCCTTAGGATATCTGGACCCCTCAATAATATCGATGGCACAATCATATTGCCGGTGAGGAGGGAGGAACTCAGCCTCGGACATGGAGAATACGTCCTGAAAATCTCTGATATATCCAGGCAGGATCAGAGACTCAGTAGTACCTCCTAACTGCAAAATTGATTTGCAACATTTGGAACAATCACCTCCCCATTTCTCTAATTCACCTGCAGGCCAGTTGATCACGGGGTTGTGGTCCTGTAACCATGGCAGACCTAAAACGAGGTCAGCAGGTAAATCCCTTAGGACAAGGAAGGAACAGGTCTCAGTATGGGAAATCCCCACTGTTAGGGACACCTCGGGGGTACAAAATTCCACTCGCCCATTATTCAATGGGGTGGAATCTAAGGCAATAATTTGAATTACCTCCCTTAAAGGAACTAGCGGAATACCAACAGTTTGTACGAAATCAAAATTAATAAAATTAACGGCAGAACCCGAATCAACAAATGCTTGACCCTCCCCCTTAATTTGACCATAGGTAACAGAAATAGGTAGCAAAACTTTCCTTCTTACCACCGTCGGAGTTACCTTGCTTCCCACCGGAGATCTCCTAGAAGGTGGAAGTTTGGGACACTGCTGGAGCCAGTGGTTCATCCCACCGCAGTAAAAACAAGCTCCCTTCAGGCGTCTTTGGTCCCGTATGGTCCCCCCTAACTGCATGGGTTCCTCCGGAATTCTGGCAGGCGATGGACTCGGAAGAGGAATCTCAGGCAAAGCGGCCACCTGAGGAATGCTAGAACGTTCTCTCAGCCTCTCTCTCACCCGTCGGTCTAGTTTAATGGCCAAGGTCATAGTCGCCTCTAAGGAGTCAGGAGTGGGATAACATACCAGAAGGTCTTTGAGTTGGTCTGACAGCCCCACCCTAAACTGGCTTCTCAAAGCTGGGTCATTCCACCCAGAGGAGACACACCACTTCCTGAACTCTGCACAGTAATCCTCTACAGGGCGGTTTCCCTGCTGAATGTTCCTGAGCTGAGTTTCTGCTACAGTGGCCCAGTCTGGTTCATCATACAAAAGACCTAAGGCCTGGAAAAAGGCCTCCACAGACAACAGACATGGGGAGTCAGATGGCAATGAGAAAGCCCACTCCTGCGGATCCCCTTGCAGCAAGGAAATAATTATTCCTACCCGCTGCTGCTCAGAACCCGAGGAGTGTGGGCGTAAACGAAAATATAATTTGCAACTCTCCTGGAAAGAACGGAAAGTCTTTCGGTTACCCACAAACCGATCGGGCAACCTTATATAGGGTTCAATAATGGAGGGAGCGGCTGCGGGTACAGTTTGCAGCTGCTCCTGGTGTTGGATTCTCTCGGCCAGATCCTGGATCATCTGAGCCATGTCACTTATATGATCCGAGAGAATTCGCAACGGCTCCATTTAGTATGGCCTGTGATTCTGTCACGGGGGAGACAAGGGAAGGTGCGCCCTGCACTGAAACCCCCCCGTTCTCTCCCTGCCTGCTTGCCTCAGTCGGCCCTAGGCGGCCGCGGACAACCACGGTGACGGTCCCTGCTCTGTATAAGTGCACAGGGAGGAACAGGGAACAATTGGAGAGACAAACACAGACGAAACAAACACAATATCAGAATAGTCTGCAAGCCGGGTCATACACAGGAGATAACGTCAATACCAGGGGTGAAGCAAAGAGAGGTCGAAGTCCAAGTCCAAGGTCAGGGTCAAACAGCAAACAAACACTAGGTCGCACAAGCACTGATCAAAGTAGTAACGCTAATCACAGGCATCTGAGTGAGGCAGTTGCCATCTTTAAATAGCCCGCCCAGGATCATGCGATGTGGCCAGCATCACATGACCTGAGGCGGAGCAAGCTGTCAAAACAATATGTAAAGTAGCCATGTGGTGTGATCAGCACCACATGGCTAAACCCAAACAGAGAATTAACACATGAAGTGCTGGCTGACAAGACCAGCACTTCAATTCCCTATTGCTCGTCTCTAGGGGGGCGGAGAGGTCTGGTGACGTCGTGCAGAGGGAGCGCGACGCCGACCTCGCGTGACAGAATGGCCTCCCTGATCTTCGTGAGTAGTTCCCCTGGGGAAAACCGCCTCAGATGTTATGGTCACAAATGACCATAGCGCCTGAGGAGTTAAATATCTGCTATCAACGTTAATGCCTATCGCAAAAATTAGCTGTTTAAAATAGCAGAAACCTGTCCAGTCGGCACCATTTTAGCATACATGTACAGCAGCGGTTCAAATGACCAAAGGGGTTGGCCACTTTCTGGTTACTGTTCACCAATATGTATGTAAGATGACTATATGGAACTTACTAATATAGCCTTTGTTGATATTCTGCACAATTTTTTATATTTCATAAGATATCCCCCTTGTTAGCCAAATCTACTGTGCTGTTCACATGGAAGTCCCGCCCAGGAAATGGCTGATGATGGAAGGTCATGTGACCAGGTAAGTCACTTCTATGTGATGTCTCCTCCATTTAAATACACTGCCCCTGTGTCACAGTGTAGTTCACTGTGTCACGGGTTGCCGTACATACTCCCTTTAGTAGCTCTGTTGTACTGGCTACAGGTGTTTCCATGGATGTTGGTTGCTATGAGCAACATGTAGTTGCGAATTTCTGTGTGTGAACTGTCGCTTGTATCTTTCTCCCTGTGTCCATCACTTTGTAGTTCCTTACAGGTACCTGTGCAGGCTGGCTGCATGCACTCTTTGTTCTAGCTATGGCCTTTCCCTCTGGCTGGTTGTCTGAATGTGCTTGCTGCAGCTTTATTTGTGAACGTGGGCCTATGTTTGGATTCTATCTGTCTGCCTTTACACTTGTACTGGCTATGGAGGATTCTGTAGATGTCGGTTGTTTGGGCATGCTGGCTTTAGTTTATGTGACCTGTGTGTGAACTGTCCCCTGTGCTTGTTTCTTGTGTTTGGTTCTTGTGGGGTTAATGTTCCCTGGTCTGGCCCTGTGTGTGGTTTATTAGGTGCTGGTGATCTGTGTGTTTGGGGTCAGTCTGTCTCCAGTTTTGCTGGGTGCAGGATCTATGCACCTGACCTGGGTTTATTCCATCTGCCCTGTCTGTGTGGTCACCTAGTGAAATGTCAAGGTCACCTTGTCATTGGCTACTGCTTGGTCCCTGCTTGATGTTTCCCTCACATACATGTTTTAGTCTGTAGTATTTTTTGTTTGCTTGGCCTCCATTGAGAGGGCTCCTGATTTTTCCGGAGGGAAGACATTTAGTCTACATTAGTGATGATCGAGCACTGTGATGCTCAGGTGCTCGGGTGCTCTGGCCGAACACTAGGTGGTGCTCGAGTGCTCAGCCAAGCAACCGAGTATAATGGAAGTCAATGGGAGAAGACCAGGCACCCCCTGCTCTGCAGAGGGGAGGGTGTCTGGTTCATAGGGAAACGTGAGAAAATGGTTGAAACACCACAGAAATGGTTAGGGAACAGCATGGGGAGGATGTCTGGATGCATCTTGGACACCGAAGTCGCTGCTATTAACGATGATGTCCAACTATTACACCACTTTTACGGAACAGACTCCAAAAACAGATTACGCGTTTCAGACAGAGTCCTTAATCATAACTGAAAAAACTAAAAATTACACAGAATAAAAGGAGTTTCAAAACAGGGGGCAACACCCTCAAAGGGTAGGGGTCACTCCAATGCAAATTGGAATTCCTGTGAACAGACACATCAACCCACAGGTGATAGCAGATCAGAAGAGACCATACCAGCTGTAGGGTAAAGCCCTGTTCACACACACAACATGAAACAACATATACAGAATGGGATAAAAACAATGCATATCAAAAAGTTTACCAGGAGAAATAGCTACATACATATAATATAAATATATTACAACAAACATATACAAATGTCTCACTGGAAACCAAAAGTGTACGCCAATGGATATTAATAGTGGCACATTAATTCCTTGCGTAAGTGCAAGCCATTGGAAATCTAGTGTCTAAACAAAAAATCCAATAAACCTCTCTCCTAAGTACCATGTTCCTGATGTTTCCACCACGTGATGAAGGTCTAACGTGTTCAATGGCATATGCCGAAAACATCCTAGTTCACCTAGCATGTATGTCAATAAAATGCTTGGCTGCATTAGAGATGTTCAAATAAGATGGATTCTCAATGTAGTTCAGATGTTCCAGAATCCTATTCTTAAATTTTCTTGTAGTACTTCCCACATAAAGCAGTCTACAATGAGTACATTCAATAACATAAACCACATTTGTAATGATAAAAGATTACCTAAGGTGCAGGCTGGACGAGGGACGACTCTACATCCACTCTGTAGGATATTAGCTACTGTCTCATCCTCATACAAAACAGGCAGATGCTTTAATACAATATTTTAATAGGTGGAAACTGCCTACTAAAAGTTAGAACCAATGTGGGGGATGATTGTGTTGAATTTTTATTTATGTTATTTTTTGATGTTTTGTTATATTTGCTTTTTTGCCTCTATGCCTCGTCCTGGTTTCATATAAGGCTGCATCCGAAATAGATGCGGACCCACGATCCGGAAGTTGGTCACGGGTCGTGGAAACCGCATTCACCTCTGAATTGTCATTTGTAAACAAAAGCTCATTTCTATTTTTTTGAGAAGCAATGCTGTAAGCCCTAACATCCAGTGAGGATAACCTCTGTGCGACAACCTTGATCTAATGGTCACACATTCAGATACAAATGCCTCATATGTACTACAATTACATCGCGCTGGTATCATTTCTCCTACTGGAATGGCTTTAATGGTATGGACTGGATGATGGCTATTTGCCTTAAGAATCGTATTACCTGCTGTAGCTTTGCGGTAGGTTTTGGTTTGTATAGGTGATCCCGGCATTCCTATAAGTGTGACATCCAAAAAATTAACAGAAAAAAAATCAAAAAATTCATTGGTTCCAACTTTTAGTAGGCAGATTCCAGCTATTAAAAATATTGTATTAAAGCATCTGCCTGTTTTGTATGAGGATGAGACAGTAGCTAATATCATACAGAGTGGATGTAGTGTCGTCCCTCGTCGAGCCTGCACCTTAGGTAATCTTTTATCACCATCATTTTTTTCTTGAAAAAAACGCAACGTGAAAACGTGGCTTTATACTGAAGGTTTTTTTCGCTACAGCTCGAACCCATGCAAAACATGCAGGGATGCTGTTCCCACTAAAGTGTTTTGCGATTCTTCCTGTACTGCCACATTCCCCGTGCGGCATTATATTAATTGGCAACACGGAGAATGTGGTTTATGTTATTGAATGTACTTATTGTAGACTGCTTTATGTGGGAAGTACTACTAGAAAATTTAAGAACAGGATTCTGGAACATCTGAACTACATTGAGAATCCATCTTATTTGAACATCTCTAATGCAGCCAAGCATTTTATTGACATACATGCTAGGTGAACTAGGATGTTTTCGGCATATGCCATTGAACACGTTAGACCTTCATCACGTGGTGGAAACATCAGGACCATGGTACTTAGGAGAAAGGTTTATTGGATTTTTTGTTTAGACACTAGATCCCCCAATGGCTTGAACTTACGCAAGGAATTAATGTGCCACTATTAATATCCATTGGTGTACACTTTTGGTTTCAAGTGAGACATTTGTATATGTTTGTTGTAATATATTTATATTATATGTATGTAGCTATTTCTCCTGGTAAACTTTTTGATATGCATTGTTTTTATCCCATTCTGTATATGTTGTTTCATGTTGTGTGTGTGAACAGGGCTTTACCCTGCAGTTGGTATGATCTCTTCTGATCTGCTATCACCTGTGGGTTGATGTGTCTGTTCACAGGAATTCCAATTTGCATTGGAGTGACCCCTACCCTTTGAGGGTGTTGCCCCCTGTTTTGAAACTCCTTTTATTCTGTGTAATTTTTAGTTTTTTCAATTATGATTAAGGACTCTGTCCGAAATGCGTAAACTGTTTTTGGAGTCTGTACACTGCCCTTGGCTGTTCTGAACTTTCAAATAAAGCGCCTGAAATAACACTTCACCGTTGCTGGATTTTTCCCTTCTCTTGGATCTCAGGCCTCTGCCCAGGCTGTCCGTGCAAGGTGCATATCTATGCTGCAGGTGATCTGGACTGTTTTTGCTTAAACACCCTTTATTACAAATAAAGGAGGGCATCAGACACACCCTTGAAAAATTAGGATTGATGGCCTGCTGCTGACACTCAAAAACAATAGGGGTGACGTGCCTCTCCTGAGCTGACCGAGTAAAAAATTATGGGTGACATGCTGCTACTGAGCTGACCCAGTACAAAATTATGGGTGACATGCTTCTGCTGAGCTGACAGTGTAAAAAAATTATGGGTGCTTTGCTGCTGCTGAGCTGACCAAGTAAAAAATTATGAATGACATGCTGCTGCTGAGCTGACCATGTGAAAAAATTATGGGTGACATTCTGCTACTGAGCTGACCGAGTAAAAAATTATGGGTGATTTGCTGCTGCTGAGCTGACCGAGTAAAAAATTATGGGTGATATGCTGCTGCTGAGCTGACCGAGTAAAACATTATGGGTGACATTCTGCTGATGAGCCTACCAAGTAAAAAATTATGGGTGACATGCTGCTGCTGAGCTGACCGAGTAAAAAATTATGGGTGACATGCTGCTGCTGAGCTGACCGTTGAAAAAATTATGGTTGACATGCTGCTGCTGAGCTGACGGTCGAAAAAATTGTGGGTGACATGCTGCTGCTGCGCTGACCGACGAAGAAATTATGGTTAAGGCACAGAGGAATTGCTGAGGACGTCGACGCGGTCAGCTAGGTACTCCTTCACCATTTTCCAAAACTTTTTCCTCCTTGTGACACAACACGGAGACATAGACTTTTCCACATGCAGAGCATCTGCCTTTATTGTGAGCAGTGAGCTTTTTAGCAAACAGAAGTGGGATGGTTATGCTGATAATTGCATTATCACCGCTCACTATCTGTGTAGATTCATCAAAGTTGCTTAAAACCCCACAGAGGTCAGACATCATTGCCCACTCGTTGCTTGTGAAGAGCGGAAGCTGACTGGAAAGGCGCCAACCGTGTTGCAGCTGGTATTCCACTACTGCCCTCTGCTGCTCACAAAGCCTGCCCAACATGTGTAAGTTGGAGTTCCAGCGTGTTCTCAGGTCGCACAGCAGTCGGTGACCTGGCAAGTGCAAGTGCAAGTGAAGCTGTAGGTGACTTGCGGAAATGGGCACACAGGCGGCGCACCTTCACCAGTAGCTGAGGCAAATTGGGGTAGGTTTTAAGAAACCGCTGAACCACTAAGTTGAAGACATAGGCCAGGCATGCTATGTGTGTGAGGTTGCCCAACTCCAAAGCCGCCACCAAGTTGTGGCCGTTATCAGATACAACCATGCCTGGCTCTAGGTTGACTGGCGAGAGCCACAGCTCAGCCTGTTCCCTTATGCCCTGCCATATCTCTGCGGCGGTGTGCTGTTTTTCACCTAGTCAAATAAGCTTCAGCATGGCCTGTTGCCTCTTCCCGACTGCTGTGCTACACTGCTTCCAGCTTTTGAGTGAAGTCTGACTGGTTCTGCAAGATGGGAATTCTGCAGTGGAAGTGGAGGAGGAGGTGGCGGAAGAGAAGGAGGGGTTGCAGCCGTTACTGTTGGTGGTGGCGGAAATCCGGATGGAAGTAGGGCCCGCAATCCTTGGCGTGGGTAGCACCTGTGCCATCCCAGGGTACGACTTGCTCCCAGCCTCCACAACATTCACCCAGTGTGCCGTCAGGGAAATGTAGCGTCCCTGGCCAGAAGCGTTTGTCCATGTGTCAGTCGTTAAGTGGACCTTCCCAGTAACTGCGTTGGTCAGGGCACAGGTTATGTTTCGGGACACATGCTGGTGTAAGGCAGGGATGGCACACCGGGAAAAATAGTGGCGGCTGGGGACTGCATAACGAAGGACAGCCACTGCCATCAGGCTGCGAAAAGCCTCAGTGTCCACCAGCCTAAACGGCAACATTTCCAGGGCCAGCAATTTGGAAAGTTGCGCGTTTAGTGCTATGGCCTGTGGGTGGGTGGCAGGCTATTTGCGCTTGCATTCAAATGCCTGGGGTAATGACATTCGAACGTTGCCCTGGGACACTGAAGTGGACGTGCTTGCTGATGGTTCTTGCGAAGGTCCAGGTGCAGGGCGGGAGGCATCTGGGCCTGTGTCTTGGACAGCAGGTAACAGAGGGGAAGAGGAGGCAGTGGTGTGACCTGCAGACACAGATTGCGGACCCAGGCATTCGGCCCACCTATTAGGGTGCTTTGCTGCCATGTGGCGGATCATGCTGGTGGTGGTCAGGTTGCTGGTGTTTACGCCCCTGCTCATCTTGGTACAGCACAGGTTGCAAATAACAAAACGTTTATCGTCCGCACTTTCCTCAAAAAACCGCCAAACTGCGGAATACCTAACCCTTGGCAAGGGAGATTGCCGCAAGGGGCTGCTCCGGGGAACAGTTGCGTGCCTGGTTGCCGTGGCCTGCCTTCTCCCTTTTGCCACCCCATTGCCTCTTCCAGCCTGTTGCGGTGCTGCGGAACCCTCCCCCTCTGTACTGCTGTCCTCGCTCGGCTTGCCACCTTCCCAGGTTGGGTCAGCGATTTCACCACCACCTTCTCTTCCACTTCCTCTCTCTGGTCCTCTTCCTGACATGGTGACCTAACAAGAACCTGACTTAACTGTGTCTCCTCCTCATCATCAACCTCTTGAGACACTAATTGTCCTTGACTTTTTGGCAACTGTGTCTCATCATCATCATGCACCTCGTGAGACGCTACTTGCCGTTCACCACCGTCATCTTCTTCCCATGAGCTTGGGAATCAGGGCACAATATCTCCTCATGTCCCACTTCAAGCGGCCTTGGCGAGAGGCCCAAATCAAGGAACGGCGATGAAAAAAGCTCTTCAGAATATCCGAGTGTGGGACCACTTGTCTGCCCAGACTGTGCATGGTGGGAGGAAGGAGGATCAGGGTGAGGATTTTGTTGCCCAGACTCTTGGCTACTGAGACTGGACTTTGTGGAAGAGAGGGTGGTGCTTAACGGACTGGAAGCATTATCAGCTGAAATCCAACCAACTACCTGCTCGCACTGGTGTGGCGACAAGAGTTGTGTCTTGCGCCTCCCTGCAAACTGTGACCTGAAGCTAGGAGTTTTGGATGACTTTTTTTCTTGGGCTCTGCCAGCAGGCACAGTTTCACCGCGCCCAGAGCCATAACCTCTGTGTTCACCATCAGCAGCACGCCCACTTCCCCATCCCTTACTGCTCGCCTTGCGCATATTAAATAGTATATATGCAACTTTGTCACAAGTACAGTAGTGCAGTTTTTTTATTAAGTGTATGATCAGAAAAATTTCACCAAATGTCAAATATTTAGATTGCGCAAACGTTATAAAGCAGGCGCAGCTGAGGTACTGCGGCCTTAATTAACGGCAAAGAAAATAGCAACAGATGTCAGGTATATAGAATACAGAACGGTTCTAATGCACACGCTGTGCAAGTGGTATTAGCGTCAGGCAAACTTGCATTCTTTTTGCCAAAAAAAAAAATGCAGCCAGATATAACAATGGACTTTTGTATCTTTTGAACAGAACTACTAGCCCTGCCTAGTTAAATCCTATCCCTACACTATATGTGCCTCCTTGTGCAAATGTTATACAGCAGATGCAAAAGAGGTACTGCGGCCTTAATTAACGGCAGAAAAAATAGCAACGGATGTCAGGTATATAAACTACAGAACGGTTCTAATACACACACTGTGCACGTGGTATTAGCGTCAGGCAAACTTGCATTCTTTTTGCCCCCAAAAAATGCAGCCAGATATAACAATGGATGTTTGTGTCTTTTGAACAGAACTACTAGCCCTGCCTAGCCAAATCCTATCCCTACACTATATGTGCGCCCTTGCGCAAATGCATACAGCAGACGCAAAA
>ONZH01016369.1:0-60572 GCA_900303285.1 Rhinella marina
GCCGCAGCGCAGAACAGGTAAGTAAGGTTTTTTATTTTAATCCTATGTGGCTGGGTGGGCTGATCTGAGGTCTGATGGGGGCACAATACGCTGATCTGAGGTCTGATGGGGCACAATACGCTGATCTGAGGTCTGATGGGGGCACAATAGGCTGATCTGAGGTCTGATGGGGGCACAGTAGGCTGATCTGAGGTCTGATGGGGCACAATACGCTGATCTGAGGTCTGATGGGGGCACAATATGCTGATCTGAGGTCTGATGGGGCACAATACGCTGATCTGAGGTCTGATGGGGGGCACAATACGCTGATCTGAGGTCTGATGGGGGCACAATACGCTGATCTGAGGTCTGATGGGGGCACAATACGCTGATCTGAGGTCTGATGGGGCACAGTAGGCTGATGTGAGGTCTGATGGGGGCACAGTAGGCTGATCTGAGGTCTGATGGGGGCACAATACGCTGATCTGAGGTCTGATGGGGCACACAATACGCTGATCTTGAGGTCTGATGGAGGCACAATACGCTGATCTGAGGTCTGATGGGGGCACATTAAACTGATCTGAGGTCTGATGGGGGCACAATTACGCTGATGTGAGGTCTGATGGGGGCACAGTAGGCTGATGTGAGGTCTGATGGGTGCACAATACGCTGATCTGAGGTCTGATGGAGGCACAATACGCTGATCTGAGGTCTGATGGAGGCACAATACGCTGATCTGAGGTCTGATGGGAGCACATTAAGCTGATCTGAGGTCTGATGGGGGCACAATACGCTGATATGAGGTCTGATGGGGGCACAGTAGGCTGTGTGAGGTCTGATGGGGGCACAGTAGGCTGATGTGAGGTCTGATGGGGGCACAGTAGGCTGATGTGAGGTCTGATGGGGGCAACAGTAGGCTGATGGGGCACAGTACGCTGATCTGAGGTCTGATGGGGGCACAGTACGCTGATCTGAGGTCTGATGGGGGCACAGTACGCTGATCTGAGGTCTGATGGGGGCACAGTACGCTGATCTGAGGTCTGATGGGGGCACCATACGCTGATGTGAGGTCTGATGGGGGCACAGTAGGCTGATGTGAGGTCTGATGGGGGCACAGTAGGCTGATGTGAGGTCTGATGGGGGCACAGTAGGCTGATGTGAGGTCTGATGGGGGCACAGTAGGCTGATGGGGGCACAGTACGGATCTGAGGTCTGATGGGGGCACAGTACGCTGATCTGAGGTCTGATGGGGGCACAGTACGCTGATCTGAGGTCTGATGGGGGGCACAGTACGCTGATCTGAGGTCTGATGGGGGCACAGTACGCTGATGTGAGGTCTGATGGGGCACAGTACGCTGATGTGAGGTCTGATGGGGCACAGTAGGCTGATGTGAGGTCTGATGGGGGCACAGTAGGCTGATCTGAGGTCTGATGGGGCACAGTACGCTGATCTGAGGTCTGATGGGGGCACAGTAGGCTGATCTGAGGTCTGATGGGGCACAATACGGCTGATGTGAGGGTCTGATGGGGGGCACAGTAGGCTGATGTGAGGTCTGATGGGGCACAGTAGGCTGATGTGAGGTCTGATTGGGGCACAGTAGGCTGATGTGAGGTCTGATGGGGGCACAATACGCTGATCTGAGGTCTGATGGAGGCACAATACGCTGATCTGAGGTCTGATGGAGGCACAATACGCTGATCTGAGGTCTGATGGAGGCACAATATGCTGGTCTGAGGTCTGATGGGGACACAATACGCTGGTCTGAGGTCTGATGGGGCACAATAAGCTGGTCTGAGGTCTGATGGGGCACAATACGCTGATCTGAGGTCTGATGGGGGCACAATACGCTGATCTGAGATCTGGTGGGGGCACAATACGCTGATCTGAGATCTGGTGGGGGGCACATACGCTGATCTGAGGTCTGGTGGGGGCACATTCTGCTGATCTGAGGTCTGATGGGGGCACATTCTGCTGATCTGAAGGTCTGATGGGGGCACAATATGCTGATCTGAGGTCTGATGGGGCACAGTACGCTGATCTGAGGTCTGATGGGGCACAATACGCTGATCTGAGGTCTGATGGGGCACATTCTGCTGATCTGAGGTCTGATGGGGGCACAATATGCTGATCTGAGGTCTGATGGGGCACAATACGCTGATCTGAGGTCTGATGGGGGCACAGTAGGCTGATCTGAGGTCTGATGGGGGCACAGTAGGCTGATCTGAGGTCTGATGGGGGCACAGTAGGCTGATCTGAGGTCTGATGGGGCACATTCTGTTGATCTGAGGTCTGATGGGGGCACAATACGCTGATCTGAGGTCTGATGGGGGCACAGTAGGCTGATCTGAGGTCTGATGGGGGCAGGGGACTGTTAGTTTAGTGATGTAAAAACTGGGGACAGGTTTCCTTTAACATAGGAGTCCCGTTGTTTTTTAATCCTATTAATCCTATATTTTACTGCATTATATGGTACAGTATTTAGAGTAGGGTATGTAGAAAGTCTATTGTACTGTACTTAGCATAGATGATCTAGCAGTTTATACAGTCATCTTTCTAATACAATATTATAACCACAACTAGTAGTATGTGCCTGTGAAGTTGGAAACATGCGTTTGGGAAGCCAAGTGGGGGGCCCACTCAAGTATGTTTCGCCCCCCCTGTGCTGAACCTCTAGCTACGCCTCTGCCTCTACCCCTCCTTACTACATTAACCCAACTGCTGACCTGATAGTCCTGCTCTTGCCCTTCTCCATCCTCCTCCTCTTCACTGGCCCCAGCCAGTGCCTGCACTGTGAGGTCTAAGCCTCTCTCCAGGTGTTCAATGCCCCTAAGAATGTCAAGCTGCTTATATAGATCCAAGATCTGGGCTTCCAAATATGCAACGTGATTGCATCTAGTGCAAATGTATTCACCTTTGAATGGTTCTTCAAGGCATACATACATTGCACAGGACACACACTTAGTAGCATTGTCCATGGAGCACCTGCTAGATGGGGATATACAGTACAGAAAAATCAGTAAATATGCAATAAGTTGTGGTTTGCTGTAGCTGGAGGACTAGCTCAAATCAAGTTAACAACACACAAGGAAAATCTCTCCAACCTTACTTTTTTTTTGCTCCTTGTCTTAAACTATGGTTCTTTTAACTCCACTTATACACAGCCCACTTACAAAGCAAGCCCAAAGTCTGCTGCAACACTGGGTAGATAATGTTATATTTTTATAGAGCAGGTCGTAATGACGCGGTAATACCTAATATGTCTATTTTTTTATTTTAGTTTGGATTTACACAATAAAAACATTTTTGAAAAAATAATCATGTTTTTGTGTTTACATGTTCTGAAAGTCATAGGCCCTGATTTATCATACCATCACTCCAGAATTCTGGCATCAAAAAGTCACAAAATAGGGCTTCTGCGACTTTTTTGCACTCCCGTGCGCAAAATTTATGCGACTTTTTGCATGTGTACACCACTCACTCCAGTTTTGTAGTATGGGTGGAAAAGTGGGTGTGATTAGCTATGTTAATGAGTTTCACTCCAGATTTATCATTGCAACTTTTTTAAAAAGTCGCAAAATAGTCGCAATCTTACTCCAGGAGGAGGGTGGAGTAGCTTCTCTAGACAGAAGTGTTAGGTTTAAGGACAAGCCATGTTTATCAAACAACCTATAACTTTTGATAAATGTGGCACAAAATACTCCAACACAGACTGAAGCAAAACTGACTTCAAATATTCTCCTAATGATGATTCCCCCCCATAATTTTTTAGTTTTTTGGTAGGGTCTCATTTTTTGCGGGATTAGATGATGGTTTTGATCATTATTAATTCAATTTTTTGGGAAGTGAGGTGGGCAAAATTTCAATTCTATCATAGTTTTTTTTTATGGCGTTCACCTTGTGGGAAATTAACATGATCCTTTTACAGATCAGGTCGTTACGGATTCGGCGATACCAAACATGTTTAGTTTTTTTTTTCTTTTTAACAAATTATGTGTGATGTGTGGATATAGAAAGATGTATTTTTTTTAACTTTTTTTTTTACACTTTTTTGACCCAGACCCACTTGGTTCTTGCAGATCCAGTGGGTCTGATACCTTTATAATACACTGCAGTACACTCTATAGTATAGTATAGTGTGTATTTTCACTTACATTTAGCCCGATCAGGCTCCTGCCTTTAGCAGCGGCGGCGTCATGAAGGGGAAAGGGGTGTTCTCTGCTAGGCCATCCTGAACGGGGCACTGTGCTCCCGGCAGGCTGAAGAACAAAAAAAGAAAAATAAAGAAAAAAAAAAAAAAAAAAAAAGACAACCAATTGGAGTAATGATTTTATCCATAAAATAAATTAATTAGGATATTTTTTACATTTTTTTTTACAAAGGTGTCCATATTCTTTAAGTCCAGGATTTAATCAACCTGTCTTCCCCAAACAGGTCACAAGCATTTATCCAGGCATAGGCCTCATGAACCACCTACTACTGTCCAGCTGGCTTTTAAGACAGTAAGGCCCCTTTCACACGAGCGAGTTTTCCGCACGGGTGCAATGCGTGACGTGAACGCATAGCACCTGCAGTGAATCCTGACCCATTCATTTCTATGGGTCTGTGTACATGAGCGTTTTTTTTCACGCATCAGTTCTGCGTTGCGTGAAAAACGCAGCATGTTCTATATTCTGCGTTTTTCACGCAGCCCTGGCTCCATAGAAGTGAATGGGGCTTCAGTGAAAAACGCATTGTATCCTGAAGCAACTGCGGGTGCAATGCGTTTTTCACTGATGGTTGCTAAGAGATGTTGTTTGTAAACCTTCAGTTTTTTATCACGCGTGTGAAAAGCGCATCAAAACGCATCGCACCCGTGCGGAAAAAACTGAACAACTGAACGCAATCGCAGACAAAACTGACTGAACTTGCTTGCAAAATGATGCGAGTTTTCCTGAACGCACCCTGAACGCATCCGGACCTAATCCGTCACGCTTGTGTGAAAGAGGCCTAAGGCCTCTTTCACACGAGCGTCACGGATTAGGTCAGGAAAACTCGCACCATTTTGCAAGCAAGTTCAGTCAGTTTTGTCTGCGATTGCGTTCAGTTTTTTCCGCGTGGGTGCGATGCGTTTTAATGCGTTTTTCACGCGCGTGATAAAAAACTGAAGGTTTACAAACAACATCTCAATGGAGCCAATGTAGAAGAAGAACACCAGACCGCCCAAGTATAACATCAAGGGAGTGACAATTATAGAAAGACTAAGGCCCCTTTCACACGAGCGAGTTTTCCGCGCGGGTGCAATGCGTGACGTGAACGCATAGCACCTGCAGTGAATCCTGACCCATTCATTTCTATGGGTCTGTGTACATGAGCGTTTTTTGTTCACGCATCAGTTCTGCGTTGCGTGAAAAATGCAACATGTTCTATATTCTGGGTTTTTCACGCAGCCCTGGCTCCATAGAAGTGAATGGGGCTTCAGTGAAAAATGCATTGCATCCTGAAGCAAGTGCGGGTGCAATGTGTTTTTCACTGATGGTTGCTAAGAGATGTTGTTTGTAAACCTTCAGTTTTTTATCACGCGCGTGAAAAACGCATCAAAACGCATCGCACCCGCGCGGAAAAAACTGAACAACTGAATGCAATCGCAGACAAAACTGACTGAACTTGCTTGCAAAATGGTGCCTGAATGCACCCTGAATGCATCCGGACCTAATCCGTGATGCTCGTGTGAAAGAGGCCTAAAAGCTGCGAAAAGAGAGGAGGAAAAAGTTAGGAAAATAACATCTAAAGCAGAGGAGGAGAAGATAATGACGATAACATCCGACAAAGAGGAGGAGGAGATAATGAAAAGACCATCCCGCCTAAAACGATTCCGCAAATGGATTAAAAATAGTACCCAGAAGAAGACCAAGGGGGAAAAAACGAGCGCATTAACCATCTGTGCAGCTGCATCTGCCGGTCCATGGACTAAATTGAGTCAATTTACCATCAAGCCCATTTAGTCCTAGAGCCCTGAAACAAGATCTACAGAGGCCATATCTGTCTGTCTGTCCCTCTGTTTGTTTGTCTGTCTATCTGTATGTCTGTCTTCCCCCTGTCTGTCTATCGTAGAATTCATAGGTAGATGGAAGACCCCTGGAGGGAGTGTACATGTCATCCACATTGTTAATGTAAGTGAGATGAAAAATCCAGGAAAGTTGGGTTTCCTCAGTAAATTTTCTTTGCTGAGGTTTTTAGTTACTTTGTTTTCCGGGCTTGAATTTTTTGGGAATGGCAGGTAGGTTGGCAGTGGGACCTGCCATTCCCTCCCCCTCCAGTAGACCCCGCCCCCCCCCCCCCCCCCCCCCCCCACACACACACACACACACAATTCCTCCAGGTGATGCTGCTGGGCTTGGTACTGGGGCATAAAACTATTAATAAAGTATTAGAACTAAGGTCTGCGTTTAGTGTTCTATTAAGTGTATGGGGAAATGCTAGTATTTAATACTTGTCTCCGGCTCTTCTCTATTCTATAAGGGCAAAATTGGATGGGCAGTCGTATAAGATGTATATAACTTTTTAATGTTGCTTATTCACATTCTCATTTTGTGCACGATGTCCATAAAAACACAGCAACACAATTTGCTCTGAGGCTTATGAAAGATGACTTTTAATCATGTGTTTTTTCACTACTACCAATATTTGATATGACAAACATATATTTGTCCTTGAAATTTGCTCAAGCTGTGTCCTTCTTTGCAAGCGTAGAAACTCCAGGAAGTTGTTTAATAAGTTTATGAAGTAAGGTATCTTGTTCTGTATAGGAATATAAGAAGAGGGCTTATTAATAAAGCAAAGATCACATCAAATAAATATGT
Organism: Rhinella marina; assembly: GCA_900303285.1. NCBI lineage: Eukaryota > Metazoa > Chordata > Amphibia > Anura > Bufonidae > Rhinella > Rhinella marina. The sequence goes on from ONZH01016369.1 coordinate 6,820, forward strand.
TATGTGCATCTGTTAAGTATGTGATCACGTTGGTTTTAGCTGCCTTGCAGTAATTAAGTTATGTTCTCGGAGCAACATTATGTCCTTGCCAAATTCAAACCATTTTTGCAAAAAGTGACATCTCAATAGTTTAAATATATATATATATATATATATATATATATATATATATATAAAACCTACTCTTAGGATAGGTCATCAATATCCGGTCAGTGAGGGTCCGACACTCTGCACCCCCTTGAAGAGCTGTTTCCTGCGGCCTCCGGTGCTGGGACTCGCGCTTTGAATGGAACAGAAGAACAGCTCCGTTCAACATGTAGTGGCCGCGCTGGGTTACTGCAGCATCACTTCAATAGGAGAGGTGTTGAACAGCCACTACACTTTAAACTGAGCTGTGCTTCTGGCTTCATTCAAGAGTTAGTCCCTGCGCTGGAGGCTGCGGGGAACAGCTGATTGGTGGGGGAGTGGGATGTCGGATCCTTACCGATCGGATATTAATGACCTATCCTGAGCCTCAAAAATCTCTTTAACCCCTACTTCATGAAGCCTGTACAGTGGCATAAGGGTCATATTATAAAGCTATAGGCCAGGGCTGGCCAACCTGTGGCTCTCCAGCTGTTGCAAAACTACAACTCCCAGCATGCCCAGTCTGCCTACAGCTATCATCCTACAGCAGGGCATGGTGGAAGTTGTAGTTTTACAACAGCTGGAGAGCCTCAGGTTGGCCAGCCCTGCTATAGGCAATCGATTTGTAGCCAAATGGTTCCCTCATGCAGCACTGTATTCTCCCCGCTTCTAGAGGAGAACATCTATATTATATGGAACAATAGTTCTATAATATGGCACTGTGCACAAGGCCTAAGAGTTCCTTCACACACAAACAGTAAGGCTCTCCAGCTCATCTGCCACTTGGGATCAATCCAGTACATAGAATAACTCTGATTTCCTTCCTCAGTAACATGAAGAAGCAAAATCCATAACCGATAAAATCCATATTTGTAGCAATACTAGTACAGGCGACATGACACGCCGGACAAAATGTCAACGCTTTTTGGATACCTCAGTGTCCTTAGTCATAACACAGCATGACCGGTTTTGCTGGCTCCATTAGTATCAGAGTATCAGGCTAATAGCAACATCTTGACACCAAATCATCAAAACCGGAATTAGGGAATTACACCTTAGTGAACAAACATGATGTGTCCAAAATGCGTGAACAGTTTGTCCAAAGTGTTGGGTCCCCTGTACTTGTATTGCTACTAATATGGAATAAAGCTACAACTGGATTTTATTGGTGCTGGATTTTGCTTCTTCTTTCACATACATTTTTGTCTCTGGTGTTTTTGGTAGTGTTTTTGAGGTGCCTTTGCCCATATAGTGTGTTTTACCTGGAGCTGCCACTAAACAAAATAGCCTTTTGGCAGTAGCTGGTGCCAAGTATTGCACATTTCACCAAGGACTTTCCCTATTTAGCTACATGATGGGATACATTTACTAAGACTTCAGGGGAACTTAGTCTTAAAATGTTCCAGATTTATCACAGTGTCTGATGCTGGATGATAGCTCTCTCACACTTTTAGGCATTATGCACACAGCCATTACCCAACCATGCCCATATTGAGGATCGCAAATAGCGGGTCCGCAATATGTGTCTACCAGCTGTGTGCTCACCACATCACGTATTCAGATCCATTCACTTGAATGGGTCCACAATTCGGAAGGTCCACGCCCCCTTTACAAAGGGATATACCCATTTCTCACTAAGTGACACACTCTTGCCGTACAAACTGGTGTAAATGCTTTGCACCACATGTCTTTTGGTGCAAATTGTTCCACAGTTCTGGTGCAGTTTGATTACTCCATTTCCCTAGATGAGATCTGTCTCATTGTGAATAGAACAGCCTTCAAGGTACTCTGTAAGGCTGCAGTAAATGTTTCTGCCCAGGTGCTGCCCAAGTTTAGAACAGACAGTACCCGGACTGAACACTGATCCCCTTCAGTTGAATGGGTATATTTACATGGGTCGGTGCACAGAAAATTACATTTTCTACTTTTGTCCATTTTTTCCCACAAGACTCACTTTTTCGAATAAATGGGTGTGCATGAGATGTCTGCATTACAAGGCTGTCATATCTGCAACTATTGGACACTACCACAGCTGAGGTGACCAAGCTGAACATACCCAACCAAAATGATGATCACTTACTTTCCAATACTGTGTACAAAGCCTCCATTCCACCATGTATGTGGTCAGTCACATGACAATGAAGCAGCCATGTTCCTGGGTTCTTTGCGATCATATGAACTGTCTGAAATGTTCCAGGGAAAAGATCGAATACATCTGATTGGTAAACATCACTCTCCTAAAAGTGAGAAGGGAATTGTGAGAAATAGTGGTTGATGAGTGACATATTCATGTAGGTAGTAGACAGGGGCGGACTAGGAACTAAAAGTGGCCATGGAAAAAAACTTAAAGGTGGCCCCATGTTGTAGGTGGGTCCATATTAAAAGAAGGCACCATAATTAAGCAGGGACCACAGAAGTAGGAAGGCCAGCAATACCATAGGGCACATCAATATGCCACCCCATCAGAACCAAATCCCACAGTGCAGCATAAAATACTACCACCTGTGTCACAGTATTCAACTGTATCGCTGTCCTGAGGACGTCAATACAGTTGAATTCCGGAGGGCTGCTGGCCAGGTGAGTAGGAGAGAATCAGATCATTATGTACCCATCTTGTGGCAGTGAGGTGGGCTTGGGTGGCCCTCCTAGGCATCGGCCCACCGGGAAATTTCCCTGTAGGGTCTATGGCCAATCCGCCCCTGGTAGTAGACCACGTAGTCATTGCTTTTGAGACATATGTTCCTATTTTATTTCCATGTGCTCTCATTGAGACTAACGTATAAGGTTCTTTTAATGTATGACTCCTTTGCTCAGATGCATACTTATTGGTGCCACACAATTTAGGGTTGCACCCGGGCCCTTGAGTTTGTGGGGGTCCAAACAGAAAGTCTCAGCCACATATAAGGACATCAGTACTATGGTTAGTAGACCCTGCTTCAGACCATGGTGGTCATTTATTAAGACCAGCTTCTAGACTCCAGTCTTAATAAACCCTATATCTGGCGATGCATCTGCAGAAGTTATGAAGAGGTGCCGGCCTATACATAACTTCGGTGTATCTAGTGCCAGTCTAAATGTAAGAGAGCTTCCTTGTTGGTTTACATTTAGACCATTTTCTACGCCTAAACCTACTCTGCTTCAAACTGCCTTTTAACATTCTCCTGCCACCATCTCTCAGGGTTTAGGCACAAAGCACAGCCGCAGAGTATTAGTCAGTATGCAGAGCCTCCCCTGTCACCTCCCCTGTCAATAAAGTGGCCAGGAAAACATATTGGTTCTGACAGGGTCTGGTAATGCTTCCACATACACCAGCCCGCTAGCCTTTTTCAGCAAGGCACACATATAGATGTTGAGACAACATGTAGACTTGAGCAGTATGGGCAACAATACACTTTAAGACCGCCTGCACATGATGTGGATTATGCGTGATTTTTCTGTGCGTTTCTCGTGCTGAAAAACTGAATCGTAGTATAGTACCAGTAAAGTGTATGAGATTAAACTAATCTTACGTATACTTTGTTGTTTTTTCCATGCAAAAATTGACCTGCAGTTTGGATTTCCAAATTCACATCATGTCAACTATGTTTGCGGTTTTAGCTGTGGATTTCACCCTTTTGCAATGAAGTGTGAGATCTGCATCAGAACCGCATTTAATCTGCACCAAAATCTACAATTAGAAATTTCGGATTTTGGTGTTAATATGGTGCAGAAACGGGCAGAAATCCACACAGAAATTCATGCGGATCTTATATGCATTCACGCTCATGTGCAGAAGGGAAGAGGCCTTAAGGGATCACACAGAATTTACAGTAAATTCAGGGGTGAAATATGAGGTTTACCGCTCTTTCAACAGCACCTGATGATTTGTCAGATATGTCTTTGGGACACACATGCTGCAGATGCATTATTAAAATAATATGCTAATAAGATTTACTTCCGTCTGACTATTCTGGGACTGTTGACAGGACTGTGCTAGGCCACTAACTCAGAGCATCGTGTTTAAAGGTTTCACAGAGTTTTCCAATGGTTCAGTCTGCCCCTATTGTTTATAGCATAAAAATAAAGGAATATTTAAAACATAGGAACATATATAATAAAAAAAGATTACCACGTATTTAAAACTGTGTGCATGAAAATGCACTGTGTGTATATCCACTTCATTCCCAAGGCCAATAAGGTGCCAGTTTACGTGGTCACCAACATGCATAGTAAGGCCATGTAAGTTGCCATACAGTTTACCATTAATACCTGAAATACAAGTCAACATAAACCTTTATTAAGAACTGTACATACCGTAAAGTGAGTGTCTTGACAGTTACTAGTGACATTACTGAGTCTCAAGCAACGCACAGATTCATGAATGCATTGGTATGCCTCTAGTATAACCTCCTATTCTTGATAAAGGCCTGTTGTCGCCATATATATGAAATACATATTTGCATAGTGCATGTATCATTCATTTTGTATTAGAACTGCCACGCTACATAAATAGCATAGATTGCTATGGCACATTACGGTAGTAGCTCAGCACGCCCAGCAGTTGCTTTTACAGATGCTACATTGGTATATTATCATATTTGCCAATTCTCTAGAAATATCCTTGGGACTCCTGAAAAAAACAGGGAAATCTTTCCAGCTGCTTTGAAGAGCCAGCAAATTTCCTGGGTGCCCTCATTCTCATTTCTCACCCACCCTGGGCTCCCCTTTGCTCCTGGTGAATGTACATCCCAAAAACTGTTTGGGGTCTATAAAAGGATATGGTCTGTGGTGTCTATACAGGAAGCTATTTCGTCTGTAAACAGGGAGCCCAGGGGTTTAGAAAATAGGGGAACTATGGTCTGGGATCTGTAAATAGGGTGGTCTGGTGTCTAGTTTATAGGGGGTCTGATCTAGGGCCTGGGGTCCATATAATTTTTTGGAGGGACTGATCTGGAGTGTCTATTAGTTTAGGGATAAACAATTGCTTTATGTCTATACTAGTTTATGGGGCCTCATCTGGAGACCATATGTCTTTAGTGGGTCTGGTCTGTATTCCTTTTGGGGGTGTGCAGAAGGATTTTGTGTTCAGTCATTGCTGTTTTTTTTCTTTGGGCTGACAGGGTTTGTCTGACATGACAACAAAATTACAACAGTGACCAGGAAAATAGACATCACTCAACTGTTCCAGAATCAGGATCCTGTCCTGGCTGTTTCAGGTCCCCTCTGGACTTCTTCACTTCAGGTCAATTCTTGCACATGTGACCACTGAGGCCAGTGATTGGCTGCAGTGGTTACAGGACCTCATTAATTCCAGTCCTTTCTTGCACATGTGACCAGTGAGGCCAATGATTGGCTGCAGCAGCCATGAGACCTCATCACTTCCTGTCCGGTGGGAACCTGAAATGGCCAGGATAGCCTTGGCAGGACTTTCAGCAGGTTTTTTGTTGACACATTTTAAATAAAAAATCAGAGATAAATATTCTGGATAAAGACAGACACAGAATTATCGAAGGACAGGGAGGCTGTGCTGACCACACTGTATTAAGATAGTAACGTACCATGCATCTTGTTGCTTTCAATAAACTCTTCATCGTCTTTCTTCACTTCCTCTGGATGCAGGGAATATGTTTTAATATTTTCTTCCAGATACCAGGATTCATTTTCATCAAACACCATAAAAAGAAGAGCAAATCTCAAGATTGTTTTCTTGTACAAGCTAATTGGAAAGAAGAATTTCTTGCAAACCACAAGAGGCCCAACTAATCCACTGAAAACGTCCTAAGAGGGAACACAATGATCTCAACACAATGCATGGCATATTCTCCTATAAACAATAAATCAATATAATAATGGACCCTTTGTTGTAATAAAGTACAGATTGGCCAGATAGGGATCAGAGGAAAGATTGCAGAGATAGAACGTATTTACACACCTGGAGCCAACAGTCTGGCAGGTCATTTGTTCTTGAGTAATGACAGCTGGTGAAATAGTCATAAGTACTTGTAAAGAATGGCTTTAGCACATCATGTAATTGGGGGTAACTAAAGCAGATGTACTGCACATGCTCAGAAACTGAGCACACATTTGCAAGGTCATGCAAGAGAATGCTTAAAGATGAACTCCCACAAAAAAATTGCATTCTCTGTCCTGCTAGAAAGGTACATGATGTAATCTGTAGTGAATGCCATTTTCTTACCAGTGGCTGTATTTGTGAGATATATCTCCCTGATGTTTCTCATCTGTGTTATGTGCCCAGCAATAACTCACCAACTGACACAGCATCTTATGTGTCGACAGGACGTCTGTTTCTCTGTATATTTCTATGGGAGCCTCACTCTCAGTCTCATAGGAATGAATCGAGCAGTAACTGGCTTCCTGTCCTGTGTCAGTTGGAGATCAGAGAGCTGATCACATGACACAGCTACAATTAGAAGAGCGGGGAAAGCTCACAGATACAGTCACTGGTAAGACGATTACATTAACTATAGATTACATCATGCACCTTTCTAACAGGTGAGAGAATAAACATTTTTGCGGGAGTTGAGGTGCACCAAGGGGCTACAGACCAGCTCTCAGGCCTCTGAGAAATAAAATACATTTTTCTTAGGAATGCCATAAGTGATCAACCCTACCAGACAGTATGCCTGAATTAATGGGGTTAATTTTTAACAGCTGTTTTAAGAAGAATGGTAGCCTATTGGGTTATTAATACTGCATTTTTAAACAATGTCTGTCAAAAAATAGGACATGCTCTATTTTGTCCATTTTCACAAACCAACCCTCATACAGTTTAAGGGGACCTTTTTTAATGGACGTTTCTTAGAAAGACATCAATGAAAAGAAGTTACACTATATACCCCAATGTATGAGATGGGACAGCCTCTTTAAGTTAGTCAGTCTGAGTTGAGTGTAGTCTAAGCTAGTCCAGAAAACAGCTAGAACACATGCCAAGATGTGAAGCTGACAGGCCAGCTCATCCTAGACTTGGATCCAGCCAGGATAGAGCCATAACATCTCTAAAATGGACCAGAAGCAATACAGTTGTTGAGAATGACCTGTAGAGATGACCAGCCTTACAAAGGACTTATTGAGTAGTTTGTTAAAAAAGTTGCCCATATTTTTATGCATTCAGATGCTAGTTGAGATGTTTTACACTGCTATATGTATGTTGTGTAGTCAGTGTGCTGTGCCATGTGCTGCTTGTGTAGGAGGTGGGGGGCTAGGGGCCATCATGGCTAAGGGTCCACTGGGGGATTCTGGAAACATATAACCCTTATTATAGATTAGTGATGGTTTGAGGTGTTGTACTGTTGTTTGGTAGTTTTTATTTCAAAAACATGTTTTTTTTTGTTTTTTTATTTTACAACTGCTTTATTAAAGTGTTACTAATGAGGTTGTCTGATTGACACTTATCCATTGCGGCTCCAGTGGTGCTGGGAAAAGCCAGATGCCATCAGAAGAGAACCATCTAATTGTGATGGTACACTGCTGGGATCACTGCGGCTTATATTTTTAGGGTAGGATGGGAAAGGTTGAGAAATACCACACTGAAGAGTATGGCTGAACCTATTAAAACCTATTAAAACCTACTAAAACCTATTAAAACCTATTAAAATGGATGCAAGATTTACCTTTATTGGATCAACTACTGAGTAATAAGCCCAGGTCAGACAATTCTCATCTCTATTGGGTCCAGACCTCGTAGGGATTTTCCATATGTACGTTGTAATATTTCCTGCATGAAATATGCATAATTTGATAATATCATACACACGATAGAATTATAGTATGGATATTGTGGGGGCCCTAATCCTGTATTTTTTTTTCTCTTAAATGGTTTTTGCCCTACAGTTATTCCCCAAAATATGGTGCTTTCCCTGGGTCAGCAATGTCCAGAATGCTCAGGTTCCTGCTGTTTTTTTTCTGGTGGCTTATGCAGGTCTAATTGAGCCATCGTATTAGTTAACATGGTCCATTAGTTAACATGGTCACCTATAAATTAAGCTGGTGCTCATTTAAAGAGTCTTGAAGACTGAAAGTATGGTCCACTTTTTGTCACAGTTACACATTAGTGGACTTTAGTCACCATATTAGAGGGTGGACAAAGTCTGGAATATTGATTTTAATATACTATTGGTTATTTAATGTTATTGTGTATTGTATGCAACCCCTTAATAAATACTTCTGCCATTTTATTCCAATGGTAACTGTTGTCAATTGTTTATTCAGGTTAAGGTAGGTGTGTTTGAATGGCATTTGTCTTACCATGGTGTAAAATAATAGAAGATGTGATATTTGTCCTACTGATCCCTCGCCATCCCATTGTGGAAATGCTTTCTATGTGGGTCCCATGCCATTCTCTGTACTTCCCGGTCCTTCTCAACTGGAGCAAATCCCTGGCTGTAGCAGGTTCTTGCTGTAGCCAATAATTGGCTGCAGTGTCACATGTCCATGTCAAAAGGGAGCAGGAAGTACAGAGACTGGCATAAGACCCAGAACACATCAGAATGGGAGTGGGGATCATTTCTCTTATTATTTCACACCATAGTGAGCAGTATTTCTTGTGGTTGAAAGACCACTTTAACTATTTTTTTTTGTTTTATTATATTATCATGTATACATCAAAATTATTTGTCTATCTATCTATCTATCTATCTATCTATCTATCTATCTATCTATCTCTATATATAGTGTAAAAAGTAAACTTACCAGGTTCTGTTGCCTTCACGTCATTATCTTCCAGTTTAACACCATGTGCAAAGATTGAAAATGGTCTACTTGCCTTGTTTTTAAATATAATCTTAATTTTATCACCAACATTTGCTAGTATTAGTGGACCTGTGAAATAAAAGCTCAAATTTATAGAGGTTTTTTATGAAACGACTAATTGCTTAAATAATATAGTATAATAGTTATACAGCATGTTGCAGGCAGTTTACAGTCTTATCTGAGGTCAGATTTACTAATCCTGTCTGATATCTATCTAGACAGTGTAAATTTAGACCTGGTAAAATAAGGATGCACTAAAATTATCACAGTGACTTGTGCTGTATGACACACCTTCTCATTCAAAGAGTTTTCTGTATTTTCATGACTATGAAAATTGTAGATTCACACTGAAGGCATCAAAACTATGAATTAACACATGTGGAATTATATACTTAACAAAAAAGTGTGAAATAACTGAAAATATGTCTTATATTCTAGGTTCTTCAAAGTAGCCACCTTTTGCTTTGATTACTGCTTTGCACACTCTTGGCATTCTCTTGATGAGCTTCAAGAGGTAGTCATCTGAAATGGTATTCCAACAGTCTTGAAGGAGTTCCCAGAGACGCTTAGCACTTGTTGGCCCTTTTGCCTTCACTCTGCAGTCCAGCTCACCCCAAACCATCTCGATTGGGTTCAGGTCTGGTGACTGTGGAGGCCAGGTCATCTGGCGTAGCACCCCATCACTCTCCTTCTTGGTCAAATAGCCCTTACACAGCCTGGAGGTGTGTTTTGGGTCATTGTCCTGTTGATAATAAATGATGGTCCAACTAAACTCAAACCAGATGGAATAGCATGCCGCTGCAAGATGCTGTGGTAGTCATGCTGGTTCAGTATGCCTTCAATTTTGAATAAATCCCCAACAGTGTCACCAGCAAAGCACCCCCACACCATCACACTTCCTCCTCCATGCTTCACGGTGGGAACCAGGCATGTAGAGTCCATCCGTTCACCTTTTCTGCGTCGCACAAAGAGACGGTGGTTGGAACCAAAGATCTCAAATTTGGACTCATCAGACCAAAGCACAGATTTCCACTGGTCTAATGTCCATTCCTTGTGTTCTTTAGCCCAAACAAGTCTCTTCTGCTTGTTGCCTGTCCTTAGCAGTGGTTTAGCAGCTATTTTACCATGAAGGCCTGCTGCACACAGTCTCTTCTTAACAGTTTTTGTAGAGATGTTTCTGCTGCTAGAACTCTGTGTGGCATTGACCTGGTCTCTAATCTGAGCTGCTGTTAACCTGAGATTTTTTGAGGCTGGTGACTCGGATGAACTTATCCTCCGCAGCAGAGGTGACTCTTGGTCTTCCTTTCCTGGGGCGGTCCTCATGTGAGCCAGTTTCTTTGTAGCGCTTGATGGTTTTTGCAACTACACTTGGGGACACTTTCAAAGTTTTCCCAATTTTTCGGACTGACTGACCTTCATTTCTTAAAGTAATGATGGCCACTCGTTTTTCTTAACTTAGCTACTTTTTTTCTTGCCATAATACAAATTCTAACAGTCTATTCAGTAGGACTACCAGCTGTGTATCCACCTGACTTCTGCCCAACACAACTCATGGTCCCAACCCCATTTATAAGGCAAGAAATCCCACTTATTAAACCTGACAGGGCACACCTGTGAAGTGAAAACCATTTCAGGTGACTACCTCTTGAAGATCATCAAGAGAATGCCAAGAGTGTGCAAAGCAGTAATCAAAGCAAAAGGTGGCTACTTTGAAGAACCTAGAATATAAGACATATTTACAGTTGTTTTACACTTTTTTGTTAAGTATATAATTCCACATGTGTTAATTCATAGTTTTGATGCCTTCAGTGTGAATCTACAATTTTCATAGTCATGAAAATACAGAAAACTCTTTGAATGAGAAGGTGTGTCCAAACTTTTGGTCTGTACTGTACGTGGTACAATTTGCTAGATATATTATACCACCTAGTGATTGGTTTACTTTGTGCCAAAATACTGATGCATGTTTGAGCATTTGTAAACTACATCCATTCCTTTTAAACTAATCCCCCCTTGTCTATTGCTGCAGGATACCTGTCTAAAACATATAATTAATGGAGTTCAAAGCATGTACACCAGGTTTTGGCTAAAATTAAACCAGACTTCAGACACATTTAGTGTGAGGAGTTTACTCGGCCAAAGTTCTATGCAAGGCTGTGCTGGGAGGGTGCTATGCCAAACAGTCAAGCCAATCAGGTATTTAAAGGGGTCGTCCCATGAAAAATATTGTACAGTTTTCAAACCAGTACCTGGATCTGAATTCTTTTGTAATTGCAGGTAATTAAAATTTTAACATAGCCATTGAGTTATTTATTAAAATGTATTTGTATAGCGCCACCTGCTGTTTGTTTTTTTTCTAATCTCTTTGACCAGCACGTTAAGAAGGCCGCACATGCTCAGTTTCATCCTTCAACTGCCTCCTGAGCTGTGATAGGGAGAGCTGAGACACGCCCCCTTAGCTGCAGCAGAAAAGACACTCCCCTTGAGTTGATATAAATCTAGCAGAGCGATGAATGGGGAGATCCCTGGATCTCCCAGAGATCTAGCTTTGTTAGAAAGTGATTGTCAAGTACTATATGAATCTGATTTTCATTTTACATTAGTCATGGGATAACTTTAAGTCTGCTACTTGGTCAAAGCAGCTGCTGGTGATTGTGTATGTATCCTAGCTCAGTTTAAATCTCTGTGCTTTGTACCATAGCTAAAGACCTGCATGTTAACCCTCTGTGTACCAAATGTGACTTATTTTCTGGATGAACCCCTCATCTGCCATATTGGCTTCTTCTGATTCTCCTGCTATTGTGACCATGGCTAGTCTCTGGATTAACCCCTCATCTGCTATTTAGAGCTTGTCTATCTCTCCTGGTTCTGACCCTGCTTGTCTACCAGTCATTATGAGTGTTCTTACCGAGCTTGCACTAGTTTTCTGCTGCCATACTCCACGGATTTAACCTGGGTCCAAAGCAGCCAAGTCAATCCTGAATTGCAATTGGCTTTGGTGAAAAATCCAAAGGTAACCTTAGCTTCCTATCAACCAGAATTGGTAGGAATATTGTAGTATTTCCCTTCTGGAAGGAACCTATGTGACATTATTGTTAACCTGATCATTGGGGGCTATAATCTGCAGGGGGGGGGGGGCTTGGCAGCAAGTGTAATTTTCGTGTATTGCAAACATTGAGGGAAATACAGTAAGTGTTACACAGTTCCCAATAAGGTCAATGGGCTGTCTTTCTACTACATGGATGTGTGAGGTCCTCCAGAGTAAGAAATACTCATTGTAGCACATGTCCAGAAAGGAAAAGTGGTATAGACAGAGGGAGGGGTTCACTGTCTCCTCTGATCGGTACTCTTTCTGTACATAAATATTGTGTACATAAATATATTCTGTACATAAATATATTTGAATATTATATTGCCATCACTCCGCTCACTCTGAGCCAGTCTTTGCTAGTTTATGAAAATATACAGCATATCGAAGCCAAAGCCACCGTGCTTACCTAGAATACCCAAATGCTCTTCATTTCCTGTTCTTTCCTTTTGTACTGTAAAGGTTTGGTCTGTATATTCCCGGTACACAGCTTTTTTATATTTTGAACCAATTGAAGTTCGAGTTTTATTTAAAAAGACATCTCCGGGGCTTTGAGGAAACAGAAGATTATGTGATGTAAAATGACCAATATGCAGCACAGAATCTTAGGGGTCATTAGTGAAAGACCTTTATACCATCCATTAGTTTTTATGCCACTTGAAAGTTTGTTTTTTCTGCACTACAGACATACTCAATATTCAACAGACTGCTGAAATTAAAAGGAACTGCAGGAAATAGGGGGTATTTGTTGTATAATTAATCTCTACAATATACTTTCTGTATTAACGGGGTTGTCTGGACCCTGAAAAATAATTTGGGGATGGCTGAACACTGTGTGACCACCAAAAAGAAACCCACTTACCTGCTCTGATCATCCTGGTTTCTGTGGTGCGTCTTCGCCGTCTCCGATTCCTGAACGGCAATACTGTAGGCCAATCCGTGGCCTCAGCTGTGACTTCTGCTGAGGGGACTGCAAGTGGCCGGCCATCCCCAATTTTTTGTTTCAGGGCCTGGCTTACTCTTTAATTCATCTCAATTTCAAAATCTCTGCTTGTAGGCATTCAATAGGAACCATCATTTTTTATGTATTTATTAAAGTAGATGTGTCAGGAGAGGCGACAGGCCTTACTTGAACTTTAATACTGAACTTTAGTACCATGACTTACTCAGCTCATTGGGTCAAACATACGGTAAAAGTGTTTTCCAGGACTTTTATACTGATGACCCATCTGATCTGATCAGTGGAGGAACCCCGCCAATCAGCTGCTTTTAGAAAGCACCGGCGCTCCTATGAGCGCTGCAGGCTTCTCTCTGCTCAGCAAACACATCGTCATACATTGCATAGCGGTTGTGCTTGGTATATTAGCTCAGCCATGGGGCTATGCTGCTCCTAGGCCACGATTGATGAACGTGTTGTCACTAGCCTAGGAAAAGTTGTGAGAAGACCACAGCACTCATAGGAGCACCACTGCCTTCTCAAACAGTTGATCGACGGGGGTTCCAGGTGTCAGACCCCCACTGATCAGATACTGATGACCTATCCAGGGGAAAAGTCATCAGTATTAAGAACTCAAAAAACCTTTAACATTTTCTCCTGTCTGTTAATACTCTTTTCTTTCTCTTTTCATTCTGGATCACCTATGCTACATATATCATTTAGCTGAACAGTTAAAAGCACTCAAGTATGACAAATTTGGGAATTTAACATAAAAATAATGATGCCTTTACTATATCATCTCTGTGTTTACTGGTCTGTAGGTAGCCACTTGTCATGTAAGCAGGCGACACTTTATAGATAAAACAATAATTTAAAGGGAACCTGTCACAAAGAAAATGCAGTGCAATCTACAGATTGATATATACAGGTAGTTTTATAGGAAAAACATATTAATTTAAATCTCTGTTCTGTGCTTAGGAGTCAAGCGGAGGGATGCTAGTCATTGACTGACAGCCTTACTTTTATGCTTAGACATACAGAATTAGCTGTCAGTCACTGATAAGACACTCACATTTTATGCTGAACCTTTGCCTATAAAACTATATACCGATCTGCTCAGCTTTTCCCGCTCTAACATGCTACCTTCAAATTGCCCTGCATTTTACTGGTGGCAGTCTGCTTTTAAGATGTTTCAGTAGCACATGTTTGACAGAAGAAGCAAGTAGTAAACAATCACCTTTCTTCATGCAGTGAATGCCTCTCATGTTCCCAGGTCCGACTTGGAGAATAGTCCCATTCAACCTCTTCTGCTGCAATATAATATGTTTGTGTATGGAAAATCTCTAGCAGAGGTTCCCTTTTGTTACATGACCTAACCGTGTAGGTCTGTCTCATTCCGCTATTGAAATGATCTGAGGTCATACATCCAACATGAAAAACACCTAAGAAGAAAAAAAGAATTCACAATTATATTTTCTGCAATGGGACAATGGGATTGTGGAATCAGATGATGGACTAGAGAAGAAGGAAGAAGCAGAAAGGAAAGAAAAAGTCTTGTTTCTTTATGTGTAATATACTTTTAAGTTACATTTATTCATATCCAGGATGAAGTTGACCAGATTACATTGTAAGGTTTCATTCCCATCATGCTAGAAGTGTACCCTATATATATATATATATATATATATATATATATATATATATATATATATTAGAGTAATCTCCTGGTGTGTAGTGTATATGTGCCTTAATATTTTAATGACAAAGCACATGGCAAAAAATATCCTCTTGGCATACTCGTGGCCAATATACTTTGGCCTTTCATATTCAGAACTACACTTTTCAATATAGTTTTATGACAAAAATGAGTTTTTATAAATTTCACTGATAAGTTCTGTTTTTAACTGTTCTTAAGATTTATTTTTATTCATTTTGCCCAATGATTGTAAAATTAAAAAAAATTGTTGTTATCAGTTTGACGATGATTGTTAGAAACCCTGTTATCTCCCTATTTTAACATTGGTTGTTTGTCTCAAATACAATAATTTAATAATGCCGGATTTGTTGGTAAATCATTGAAATCAGCCAAAAAATTATTATATAATATGTAGTAAATAACTTTCACATCAAACTGATCACTTTCTTTATTTACTCTTATGCAGTTAAAGCCTTACAGTCATGAAAAAACAAAAACAAAGTACACTTTCTTTAAATTCTCGTCCTTAGAGGGCCTTAGAATTAGGTAAATATAACTTCATATGAACAACAACCCACAGCAAATTACACCATGTCATTATTTAACAAAAACTGGGACAAAATGCAGAAGCTGCATGTGAAAAATGAAGTACACCCTTACTGCTCCATAGGAATTAAGAGGATAAGTACTAACCAGGTGCCGCTAATCAAATGCCATTTATTAATTGATAATGAGTAAGTGTGACAATCTTCATAAAAGCAGAAGCTTTGACAGTTTGCTGGTCTGGAGTATTCAGATGCTAACACAATGATACTAGAGAAAGAATTGTTTCTGCCCATCAGTCTGGAGAGGGTTCAAAGGCCATTTCCAGATATTTGGAAATCCATAATTCAGTGAGAAAGATTATTCATAAGTGAAAAACATTTAAGACAGTAAGTCTGGAAAGTCAATCTTCAAGGCCAGAATGTGCAATTCCCAGAGAAAGAACTACATCTAGAACTCTGCAGGCTTTAGCTAGCATTTTAAATGTTCTAGTTCACGACAGTACAATTAGAAAAAACTGAACAATTATGGCTTATTTGGAAGGGTCTTTGACAGACAAGACCAAAGTGGAGATATTTGGCCATAATACACAGTGCCACATTTGGTGAAAAGTCGAAAACAAAGCACAGCATATCAGCACATGCAGCTCATGACAACTGTCAAGCGCAGTGGTGGAGGGGTAATGATTTGGTCTTGTTTTGGAACCACAGGACCAAAGCACCTTGTAGTTGAGTTGAGTCAGTGATGAACTCCTCTGCATACCAAAGTATTCTAAAGTGAAATATGAGGACGTCTATCCAACAGCTAAAGCTTGGCTGAAACTGGGTCATGCATCAATACAATAATCCCAAGCACACCATGAAATTGATAACAGAATAGTTAAAAAGAAAAAAAAAATCAATGTGTTGCAATGGCCAAACTGAAATGCTGTGACGGGACATTAAAGAATCTGTGCATAAATTAATGCCCGCAAACCTCAATGAACTGAAGCAAAATTGTAAAGAAGTGTGGCCCACAATTCCTCTAGAGCGATGTGATAGACTAACTAAAGCTGGATTCACACTTCCAGTCTGCTCTCCAGCAGGCTCCCCCCCGGCCTTATTGACTATAATGGGATCTGGAGGAGATCCAGTTGCAAATATACCGGGATTTGGCAAATATACTGGGATTCCAGAAAGCTCCTGCAGGCCACAAGTGTGAAACTAGACTGATGCTGTCATAGAAATGATCCCTTCAGGTTATTGCTGCTACTGGTGGTTCCACAAGCTACTGATTCATGTGGTATACTTGGTTTTTCACATATGGTTTTTCCATTTTGGCTTTATTTTTGCTGAATAAATAATGACACGGTGGAATCTCTTGTGTGATGTACATCTGAAGTTGTATTTACCTAATACTAACACCTTCTAAGGATCACAGTATCCTCCAAAGGTATTGCATCACACTGTCAACAACTAATCTACCTATAGTATACTACCAGCCCTGGTCTGCAGAAAACAAACTGGCTGTTTGAATTCTCCTGTAAGGTTTAGGTAAACTGCATACAGGACGCCAAAACACTATTGATGGGATTGGAGACTGGAGTTCGGTCTCATATGTCTTGCGGGACAATAAAGTAGTTTTGCATAAAAGACAGGACAGCATGGAACATAGTAATATAGTAACATAAAAAATGCAACTAGGTAGCAAACAATTGTAAAAAAGAGAAAAATGTATATTCAGCCATGTAGGAAGGGACGTTTTGGCTCAACACTAGAACCTTCCTCAAGCCTATAGTAACATAGTTATAACGCTGAAAAAAGACTTACGTTCATCCACTTCAACCTGTTATCCTGCATAGTTGATCCAGAGGAAGTTGAAAAACTCTATATATGAGGTAGAAATCAATTTTCCTCATTTTAGGAGGAAAAACCCTTTCTGACTCCAATCAAGCAATCAGAATAACTCCCTGGTTCATCGACCCATCTCCAGAATTCTTCTAACTATAACCTGTAATATTATTATACTCAAAACCTGAAAGATCATGTTAAAGGAATTTTCCAGAACTACTGTAACATCATCTTTGCTTATTTGCATTGTGCTCATTTGAGTCTGATAGAGACTTTGCTGCTGTTACAGGGAACATTACCAATACAACCTTCCACATTTTGATACAGTTTTGGCCAGTCGTATCTCAACCCCTCAGCTGGGAATTACAGTCAAGTTTGCAATAACCTTATTGCCAGCCTTAGATTCTACAGAGAGAAAGACTTTGTAAGGATAAAGAGAATGAGTACCATAACCCCCATCATTGCTGCTATCCATACGTTGCTGTCGGGCAAGAATTTTGCTGTGATTTTATGGAACTGTGCTTTAATACCACTGGATGCACTACAACTCCCATTGTGCATTTTAGTTATGGGAGACTTATTTATCTTCTACCATTGGCCTGGCTACTGACTCCAGCCCTATTTGTCGGCCACTGCACCTACATCTCCTGCCTTACACCCTTACAAAATGCTTAACACCAAGGGCACCCCAACTACCATCAGGCAGTAGTACCAACATCAGGGTGTACCCGAGAGAAGAAAGGGTGCACCTTCCTGTCACTGCCCGGACCTAGGAAGCATTGGTTTTACCACTGTGATTTGTGTGAACCAGAGCCACCACCACTCATCCTCCGCTCCTCTTGGGCTTGCAGCAAATGCAGAAACCAGGCACGGCCACTACACAGTGTAGGAAGCCGTGATGTTCTGGTTCCGCAGCTATTAAAAACAGCTGATCAGCTTTTGGACCCTCTCCAATAGGATAGGTCAACAATACGTTTTAGTCATGGAAAATCCGATTTAACTTAGACAAATTACAGTATTGCCGAAACCACTCAAGAATGAGAAGGCCTGAAGGAAATGATAAATGGATAAATGGTAAAATGTGAAGATCCACAGTTTAAGATGCTTAATATGATTCAATGAAGGTATGTCTGGACCTTCCTTCCAAAGTAAAACAAAAAAGTGAAAAAAACCTCACGTTTGATATTTTATTAGGAAGAAATTGATCTGCTGAATATGTGTGGGGTAATCTCTCTTATCATGTATACTTCAAATCTCATACTGATCATGTGAAGCCAGATAAGATGATTTAAGTAGATAATATAGAGATTATGGTGTGGAGATATTAAAAGTCTCAGTTCAGTATAGAGTTCTATGTTCGTTGAGTTCGTTGTTTGGTTTGTTCACCCATTAATGATGGCTGTACACATAAAAGATCCAGTTTGTAGCAGGGAAGCTTACCTTCATTGTCAGGAGTCATTATTACTGAGTAAGAGATGTGTGGGAATAAGTTGGCTACATCCCTTGTGGTATCACGGATGAGAATGGTATTTCCTGAAAAGTGTACTCCATGCACGTCGACCTCTGAGCCTAGACCCAGCATATGCCAACGGATCGAGTCTCCTTTACACATGTCTAGCCCGGGCTGATTTCCATACATGTATCCATTGAATGCTGTAAGATGAATGAATTAATTTCTTGTTAATAAACGTGGCAAGGCAAAGGACTCAGCACCTAAAAAACTTAAAGACCCCCTTTTCCACCATCCACAGGATCCAGTGATGGACACCCACCTGAAGTGGTCGGAGTAAAATAATTTTCACCCCATCAACAGCTGTAGTAGTCCCACTAGTCCCAGTCTGACTGAGATAGTGGAGTGTTATAATGTGTATATGTGACCAATTCTCCATTCATACGTGAGACATGGAACCTCTGTTCTTATGATCGATGGTGAAATCCCCAACGATCAGACGTTTGGCATATTAGGTAATACGTTTTGATTTTTGGAAAAACTACTGATACACCTTATGTGTTACGTCTAGTGCAAGGTCTGCAGGGGAGGCGCACATGTTTCCTATCGTTGATCAGTTTTTCCTGGAGTATTCAATTAGGCTGGAGTCACACATGTAATTTGTAGTGCACTTTTCCAGTAAAGCTAAACACAGGAATGGATCCAGCAGAGAGGAGAAGTGCAAGGCTTTCCTTTATACCATTGCTGCCTTTAGAATCCATTCTTGTTTTTGGCTCAGTGGATAGTGGATATCTGTTTGATCGCTTGGGGTCTAACCTCTGAGACCTTCTGCATTCACAACAACAGGGGTCCAGCAGTCTCCATTTCTGAATAGTGTGGCACTGCGCATGCAAGACCACCGCTCCATTTACTTCTATGGAACCGATAGTGCTTTGCTCTATCTGGATCACTCCTCCTGAAGTGAATGGAGTGCCAGTCAAGCATGCACAAGGAGACTATGGGACCTCTGGGGTTGTAATGCTGGGTAGTCAGACCTCAAGCGATCAGACACCTTTCTGTTGGTAAGGGGTACGTGTTCTTTGTGGGATAACCACTTGAACTGTTGAACTTGCAGCATATGATTCCATTTGCAAGCTACAATATATAACAATAAGCAATTACCCATTGTCCACTTTAACCAGGTCTTGCCCCAGACTTGATATGAAGCAAGCTACGCCCTAAATAGTAAAGCTTAGTAAACACTTACAGTGCATCATATTGGATTCCTGAAAATCTGGATCCTCCTGGTCCACAGTATGGGGGCTGCTTGTGAAAAGCTCAATATTCTCTTCCAGATACCAACTTTTATTCTCATCAAATACATAAGGCATCATGAAGTAATTGTGAGCGACTCCTCTCTGCAACCACATGAACTTATCTTTACAATCACATCTGATAAAATATTTTTTTAATATATTAATGTACAGTACTGTGTCATTTCCCAGAAATCATATTTTCATACTAAAAAAATAATAATAATAATTTATACTGCAGTCAATAATGACTGCGGCATCTGGGTGGTTAGGCAGAGGGAGGGAGCTTCCTCTGTCTTCCAAGTAGAGCCCCATTCCCCTTGGTGAAATCGTAAAGGGCTTGGATTGGTTTATATGGCAGCCTGGGGTCTTGTAAAGGTTCCTAGGCCTGCCATAGCAAACTGTCTGGTAAGCCCTGCTAATGTTTTAAAAAATAATTTAGGTAAATAGAAAAATATAAAAAATTCAAACTCAACCCTTTTTTCCAAATTTTAAATGTAAAGAAAAAACAAACAGAATTGGTATCGCTGCAGTCAAAAATGCCTGAACTATAAACATGTAATATTTATCATGCTGATCTGCCATTTTTTGTTCACCTCGCCCCCCCAAAAAAAAATAATAATAAAAAAGTGTATTATGTACCCCAAAATGGTACTAATAAAAATTACACTTTAGCCTGCAAAAAACAAGCCCTCATACAGCTCTGTAGATTATCCAGAAAATTATGGATGTCAGAATGTTCGCATGAAATGTTAAATGGTTTCCGACAAGAAATGGGACCTGTTTTTCCCAATTTGAAGGAAGTGAGGGTCTTACACGTGCACTTCTGCTCCAATCAGCTCTAGATATCCAAGCACTTGTACCGATTCCTGCCACCAGTCAGACACTTATCCCCTAATCATGGATTACATGCATGTACTCAGTTTAAAATATATATGCATAAAAGGTCAAAGAAAACCATTACTAACCTGTTTGTCATTAACTAAAGTTTTACACACCAACAAAGGACCCACCAGTCCAGAATTAGTGTCCCTGGCAACATCAACTGATGAGTAGTACAGCCATGGTAAGCAGTTTAAGTCATGTATAGTTGACCCCACACTTTGTGGTACATCCCACTCATATGTGAATGTGTCTCCAGGGGCCACATGGGAGGCTTGTGACCCTGTATTTGGATTAATTGCTGAAAAACACAATTCAGGAGCTATTATTTTTACTTTTCACTTTTGATAGATAGTACTTGGAGAACAAAATACTTTCAGTGCTGCACAAGGGTGGATCATGCTTACTCCGTAAACAAATTGCATCGCTCACCATAAATAAAATACAAAAAGAGACACATACAACTAGAATAAACCAATGTTATCTCCAAGTGATTAATAAAGAAGTCAAAATATTTTGGAAGAAAATATAACATTTAAAGAAATGAACCAAGCAATGTTTTAGAATAATGAGGTGGTCTCTTAAAGGGGTAGTCCTACAAAAAATATTTAGCATTTTTCAAACCTGCATCTGTATAATTAATCTATATAGCATCACCTGCTGTTTGCTCCTTTCATTAACACTCTGTCCACCTCACTAAGGTGGACGCACACATCAGTTCTATCCTTCAACTGCCAGCATACATATCTACTGCTAGAAACTGTGACAGTTACAGGACGCGCTCCTAAGTTAAGACACACCTCCTGAGCTGCCAGCTCTAGACAAGCAATTGGTGCAATGAATGTGGAGTTGTCTGGATCCATGTGAGGCACAGGGCTGGTTCTAGCTTTGTTAGAAAAAGATGGACATGCACTATATGATGTCTGATTTTGAGTTTTTACATTAAAGGAGTATTCCAGTTGTGACAAGTTAGCTCCTATTCACAGGATAGGGGATAACTATTAGATCAATGGAGGTCCTATCACCGGAACCCCTACCGATTATGAGAATGGAGACCTCATATCCCTCTGGGACCCCTGAAATGAATGGAGCAGCAGGTCCAGGATGTGACCTGCCACTCCATATATCTTTATGGGAGCTCCAGAAATAGCCGAGCACTATTCAGCTGTCTGCAGAACTCCCACAGAGATCAATGGAGGCTCAGTGTGCATGCCTGACTTGCCTCTCCATTCACTTTGGGGGGACCCAAGGGGTACTGGGTCTAAGCTGTCGTGATCAGTAGGGGTCTGCTGTGGTCACATTTGACCACAGCATCTGAAGGGGAAAATGCCTTATGGCTGATCGCATACATGTGTTGCAGGTGTCTGCTACTTTAAACAGCAGAAACCCGGTGGCTATTGCGCCCACTGCATTTGCGATTGGGCACCATGTTTAAAGACCGGACTTCCACTGTACATGTATGGCGGAGGTCCTGAAGGGGTTAAAGGGAGCCTCTCATCACGAAATTCACTGATAAATCAGGCGCAGTGCCTTTCTGGGCATCCGTTGCTTCATTCTGAATAAAAAGTACCTTTATTTCATATGCAAATGAGCAGCTAAGTGCACCAAGGATGGGTCCTATCCATTCTGTGCACTCTAGCTCCTCCTATTTCCTATGCCAGCCCCTCCCTATCCTTTTTAAATCACATGGCCAGTAGGGATGACTATGCAGGAAACTTTAAGAGGGTTTTCCAGGATTTTAAAACTGATGACCTATTCACCGAATAGGTCACCAGGATCTGATGGTGGGCATCCACTCTGATCAGCTGATTGAGAAGGCCCTGGCGCTCCTGTGAGCGCCGATGTCTTCTCGCAGCTCACCAAGCGCAGTGCCATACATTGCATAGTTGATGTGTTTGGTATTGCAGCTCATTCACTTGAATGGGACTTAGCTTCTCCTAGGCCACGTGACCCATGAACAAGTCGTCACTGACCTAGGAAGAAGCTGTGAGAAGGCTGCAGTGTTCATATTCCACATGTATTAGGGAAATGCTGGTTAAACATCTCCCACTGGATTTTATGCAGTGCAGAATATAATATAGGAATATTTCAGCTCGTTGTGGTACCTGTATTGTGTGAAGCAGACGACTCTTTTGAGTATTTTAATATGTTCAAAATTAGTAATTAGACAACCTTTTACAGAATGTGTCCCTTCAGTGATTGCTGCAATGGTAATTGCGTTTTACATGACAGACATTATGATGAATGGCCATCCATGTAATATAAGGATGCCTCAAACCTAGAAGTGTGGGAGACATGCTTATTGAGTGGCACTCCATTTTGGCTCATAATGAGGAGACCTGGAGCAAGGAACTTGCCCTCTATGATGGTTGTATGTCGAACAGGGCATATGGACAGCTACTCAGAAGACATTACACACACAGGTTTGGTAGTTTGAGACACCCTTGCTCTTGGATTCAGAATCTTACCAATATTTCTAAGTTTTATTTTTACCTTCGGTATTATCAACCGTGTTATACAGAGCTCCTTCCATGTCTTTTGAATAGCTCACCCCGTGAGCTTGGATGCTGTATGGACGGTTTGCTTTGTTTTTAAAGGTGATCTTGATGATATCTCCTACTTGTGCCAAAATTACTGGCCCTGATAAATAAGACAAATAAAGAAGACTTTAATAATGTACAATGAGGAAACTGATCCAAGTGCTTGTTCATCTGCGGCACTGCCTGTGCAAGAACAGTATATGTTCGCCAAGGTCTTCACTAGCTTATCCAAGAGTTCCCTCTTTGGGCTCTTGAACAATTATCCAGTAATTATGAGCCATGTTGTTATTAGCTCCATCCATCACATCCAATCTAGTAGTCAGGAAGAGGCAGCAGTGGCAGGTCACTCCCTACCTGTTTGCCCCCTATCCAATGGTACAGATTGTATGCATGGTATGTCTACCCTTGGGCACTGCCATGGCTGAGAATCTGGAGAACATATTGGCTCCAGAGAGGTGAAAGTTTCAACAGGTATTATTTTCTTTTTATATTTTATAACTTTATCTATTTTGGAAATCCTGGCCAATCCCTCTACCCATCTATATATGAAGGGGTAGAAAAGGATTATAATGTAGAGGATGAATTATAAGTGTATGCTGAAATCAACAGCACTGATAGAAATTAGTATTGTTCAAAGTTTCTTTCACACTGCCATTAGTAGTTCCGACAGGCTGTTCTGGCAGAGAACAGTCTGCCAGAGCTCTTTGGATCCAGCACTGCCGAATATTAGCAGAATGACCGCCGACCCCACTGACTATATCTCCACTGGACTACAATATAGTCAATGAGGCCGGCGGGCTTTCTGGTAACATCCAACAATGTCGGAACCAGAGAGCTCTGGCAGGCCCGAACCCGGCACCCCCTCTTAAGCTGGCACCTGGGGCAAACCGCCCCAGCACCTCCCGCCCCCACCCGTGGCACGCCACTGCTTTCATTAACCAACAATTGCAAAATCAGATAACAGCAAACACCCTGCATATTAAATCATTTACTACTGATGTGTGTGTATATATATATCTAATATTGCCACTTAGTATTTCTAAGATACGTTTTCTAATGACGTGAATGACCTGGAATGAATTACCTAGTATTCCAAGATGTTCTTCTTCTTGGGATCTTTCCTTCTTCTTTGTGAAAGTTGAATCCGTGTATTCCACATAAACTGCCTTCTTATATTTGCCGCCAATTCTGTTTTCACTTTGCTCAAAAAATGTCGCTGAATCACTATAAATCAGGAGGCAGCGTTTTCATTGTATGTGACAATACTGTGATGCTATACAGAACATCATTTCAACCCATTATTCCTATTTCAAGAAAATGTTAGGGAAGCCTTGATCATGGTAGTATGTGATGCCTTCCCATACTGATAATTGACAAAATGATTTGCTTAAAGGGATAAGCCACTGAAAAGTATTAAAGGAGTTGTCTGAGTTATGTAAAAAAAAATATATAGCACAGTAGATCTGATGGACAGCAATATATACATAAGCTAATCAAGTTTTAGGCAGAAAAAATATATATTTCCTCATTTCCCTGGTTCTCTTATGGCTCTTTGTTTACCTGCAATTATAACAATCTCTGCCCCTCCTCCTGCTCTGCAAAGGGAGTGAATACAAGTGCTGCCCTGAGTGACATATCTGACTGCTGGGAGACTCAGCAGCATGTTGTACGTGTAGGACTACAAGTCCCAGTTGTACAATGACACTGCTGATACACACAGGAATTTCCCCCTACCTTTCTTGTGCAATGATCTGCAGATTTCTTTACATCTCCTCCAGTCTGTCAGCTCTGTGTCTGCAGGATGAGGAGAGAAGATACTGTGTCTCTTCATTGCCTGCATCTGCTCAGCAAAGCCTTGAGCCCTGAATGTGTGCTACAGAAGGAGTTAAAGTTGAAGAAGTCCTGAAGAATCCAGGGAGAAGGAGACACAGAGCAGATGAAATGGCAGGGGGGCGTGACCAGCACAGTGAGGTCTCCTGTACAGACTCTTATCTGATCTCTCAGGCTTGTGCACGAAACATCAACAGAGCAGGGAGAGAAGCTGACATCACAGGTCATGTGACCCTCAGTGAAATCTGAGAAAGCATCCTTTGAAGTCAAAGTAAGTGCATTGAAAAACATTACATTTGCCCAGTTTGAAACATACAAAGGACAAAAAATAACTCAGACAACCCCTTTAAGTATTACTATGCAATAAATAGGACATTTCAAAGGAAGAATTCATTTTTTGTTTTTATTAGCGACCCCTGCTGTTTATCTTTCTGGCCCACATTCTCCTGCATTCAGAAGTGGACTGACATGCTCAGTAACTGTTCCCTCCCTGCAGAGCTGTCATACTGATCTCATAGTGAAGCAGGTGAAGTGGCTCAGACATCTTTCATTAATTTATCCCTGTTTAAAGAAGTATATAGCTATATCTGTCTCTAGACATTAGAGATGGAAATTGGGGGGCATTGCATACCATATTTATCACTGGGGCTGTATGTGAGGACCTATTTTCTATACAGTGGAGGAAATAGTTAACAAGAGCTAATCGCAACGCATCATTGGGGATGCAGGTGCATGAAGAGCTTCTGCCCACCCACTGAAAGTCCTCCAGATAAGCAAATAGGTGAGTAAAAAAAAGAGTTTAAAGTTCATGGGATAACCCATTTAACAAAACTCTAAGGCAGAATAAATACTGGTGTCCAAAACCAAGACTAATAGCTATTGTAACTTTAATTTTGGTTTTCTGATATATCAAAATTGATGCAGGCTGATAGTATTCTGCTAATACCTATTCAGACTTTGCAAAGATATTGAATAATACTGCTACCTAGAGCCAAGGCACTAACAGATTCATTTGGCCGATCAACTGCAGACATGTCCATACACTTAGTCATTGTTCACATACAGTGTATGGATATACAGGCCACTGTGTACTTGTGGATACCCACAGCCTGTTAATCACCTCCTTGAGGGGTAGGAGGCAATTAGAGTTAGGGAGAATACACCAGATTCATAACTAGAGATGAGCGAAGTTCTCAAAAATTCGGCTTCACCGCATTTTACATAAAAATGTGCTTCACTCCCTATACTTGCAAAAAGAAAGTTCCTGTTGGGCCGGGTTGTTTTTTTCCGTTTCTGAGGGGGACGTATCGTCATTTTCAAGCTTCGGGCCGGTGGAAGGGGCAAGAAGAATGCGTAAGTTTCGTACTTTGCGTACGTAGCGTACGTAGCATTCAAAATTTAAAGAACATTTACAAATAATATGAAGCGAATCTTACAAAATCCAGATTCGCTTCGGAGTTGAAAAAATGGAAGATTCGATACGAATCTACGAAGCGGCGAATAGATTCGCTCATCTCTATTTGTGAATTACTTTGTCACGAAGCACATTTCTTTGTAAATAGCGGGTGCAATGACAGGGAGCGGCGATTGCACCGCGCCCCCATCATTGAACTCCTCAGATGCTGCATTCATCACTGATCGTGGCATCTGAGATCCATATTAAAGCATTTTAGTGTTTGCAAATGAAAAAAAAGATAATGAAATCATACTTACCTCATCCATTGATCGCGAAGAGGCTGCTGTGACCATCTTGCTTGAAGAGGTTATCACGTCGGCTGGCATGGTGACGTCATACGTCACTGTGCACAAAATTTTGTATGGATCTTCAAGCAGGATGGCCACGGCGGCCTCTTGGCATTCAAGTGGATGAGGTAAGTATGATTTTTTTCATTTTACTGCCATTTCAGGGGAAATCAATTTGTTACCATGAAGCACAAGGAAATTCAGCTTTGTGGAGAATTGAATTTTTCCTAAAATTCGGATCAAAGTCAACTGTGTGAAGTTCAATTTGCTCAACACTCTAACTTTAGATTCTTTCAGTCCTTTTAGCAACCACATGGCACAACATTTTTTGTGCCGTTTTGATTAGTAGTAGAATGGACCTCATAGGACAATGTATTAAGCTCACAAATGTGGTTTAACAAGACTCTTTTTACCTTTCAGGATGATCTAACTTTTTCCCAGTGAATTTATTGACAGATGTTGGACCATAGTTCCAGATTATTTCTTCAGCAGCAATATAATAATGCCTTATTTTTGACTGAGATGTCCATCGACTCTTGGATTTTTTGGGGCAGTTCTGAACCTCATAAATTGCCTGCATACCGCCTATAAAACAGATAAGATATTTGGCTAAACAGGTAAACAGGACCAGTATTATTTCATAGGTATGTGAAAAAAGGCAGAGGTTTGACCATGGGTTAAGAATCCACAATGACTAACCTTCTAAGTGGTCATTAACTTGACAGCTGAGGAGCCATTTTCCAGGCTTGTTAGGTGACATTGTGCTTTGGATCATTGTTGCCGGGAAGAGACTAATAGTATCCACACGATAACGCTGATATGTTAACACATGTCCATGGAAGTACACTGAATGAATATCTACTTCATTCCCCATACCAAACATATACCACTTGACCTCTGTGTTGTCACACATGGTGAGGCCTGGGAGGTTCCCGTACGTGTATCCATTGATAGCTGGAACACAAGAAGAAATTCGTCAGATGGACAGAGGAAGCCACAACTTTCTGTGTAGTGATCACAAAGCCTTGATTTTCATAACATAAAGTGTACTACACTTACAGTGCATTTTATTGCTTTCTTGAAAGTCTTCATCTTCTTTATTAACAGAGCCAGGATCGGTGATGTAAGTATTGATGTTTTCATCCAGATACCAACTAAGATTTTCATCTATTACAGAAAACATTAGGATGAACTCCTTGTTCTGTTTCTTCTCAGCTTCTTCCATTTTACCTGTAAATAGACAATTGATATTATTACGTAAGTAATGGACATTCTAGAAATTAGATTGAACAAAAACATGACCTTTTCCTTGTCTGAAAATGTAAAATACTGTAGCTACACAAGTGAGCCATGGATAACGTAAGAAGGCAACTACAGCTAGAACTAACTCCTTTGCTCACCTTGTTTGCAGATAATTAAGGGCCCAACAAGACCAGAGTAGACATCTCTTGGACCATCAATGTGAGAGTGATAAACCCTGGTCACGCAATCTTCATTTTTGGCAGATGGACCTTGATCTTCAACAACATCCCATGTGTAGGTATATGTTTCACCAGGCTTTACAGCATCATCTTTTTTCTGTGTCTCAGGCGTATTATCTGGATATAATGCTCCTGCAGATGAGACAGTTACTAGTATAAACCTAGAATGCCATGTAATATAGGCATGTTTTACTTTAGTGTAAATGTGAAGGCTATTGGTGTATTATGACAAAAATACGTGTAATTATGTTTTAGTATTATTATATTGGGTGAGTATAATGTCGTATGATAAGTGGTAGTGGTTTGCTTGGTTCAAGTGGATGGGTGACTTGAAGCAAGAAGATGAAGAAATGTGGACAGATCTGCATCAACTGTGGGAAAGTATCATGTCAACCATAATCCCCTCCCCCATGCCCATTTCTGAATTCTACCTTGTACTAATTTGACAACAGATCTTTCAAAATGCCTGGTGGACGGTGGACCTATGCCACATGCGCCCTTTTGCTCCTTCTAGATCTATCAGTTGCATTAAAGACCATGCAGATCGTACAATCACACTCGCTGCTCTATTCACACATACAGTCTTAAGGCTCATGCACATGACCGTATGTATTTTACGGTCTGCAAAAAACGGATCTGCAAAAAATATGGATGACGTCCGTGTGCATTCCAGTGTCATTTCCAGTGTCAGTGTCATTTCCGTTTTTTTGCCGCCCCATTGAAATGAATAGTTCTGCATATGGGACGCAAAATAAAACAGAAAGGACATGGAAACAAAATATGTTTGTGTGCATGAGCCCTTATGATGTTGATGGTTTGCCTGCTATCTTCCTGACCTCACTTTCTTGGCTCTCCGTTATCCTTACTGCCAATCTGTCGGGCTTCTGAAAGGTTCTGTGCTGTAACATAGGAAGTTAAGCTACAATTAACCTACAACTTTCATCCTCTCTCTTAACATCATCTCACTCCCATCTGCAGGACTTCTCTCATACTACACCCATTATGTGGACCCCAAGGAGGATTTTGCAATAAAAACTTAATCCAAGACCATATGCATCCTGACCTACTTAGGCTGGTTTCACACGATCGAGTTCAATGCGTTGAACTTGCAGCATGTGTCTGCAACAGCTCCTGTCCTGACCTACATAGCACTTCTGAGATCGCATGACGTTATATTGATTTATGATGCTATAATGCAACAAGGGTGCTGCTGTTGCACCTAGAGGCTGTGCTTTCTCTGCAACTGCCATGCCCCCTGCACTTTAATTGATAGGGCCAGGTGTGATGATGTTTTCACTGCCTGGCCCTGTCAGTCAAAGTGCAGAGGGGGAAGCAGTTACAGAGAGAGCTGAGTCTTTAGAAGTAATGGCAACGACCCTGTTGCTGCTAGACGGTCATTTGCATATATGAAATCATCATTTTTCTCAGCAATGTGGGCACATATGAACATGGGACCAACACAGATGTCTTCAGCTGCCAAGTGCACATGTAACAGGTCAGCCAGTTTCATAGGTACAAACCTGCTGACAGATGCCCTTTAAGTAGCTACCTTTGTCAAATAATTCTATATTCTTTATACACAGGTTGGTTTCAATGCCAGGTGGATAATGGATTCATAAAGCTTTATTTATATTCATTTTACCAATGCAGTGCCTATTGTGCCAATGCTCCCATTTGATTTGAATACTAATGTCTTAAAGGGAATGTGTCATTAGAAAATCTAATTGACTAAATCATATTTTCTGTTAAACATTTTTTTAGAATTTGTGGTAATTTGTTTTTTGTACATTTCCATCAATGTTATTATATTTTTAAAAAATCCAAAATCTTGCAATTTTCACACTGGACACTAAGACTAAAAAATATGATTTAAAAAAAATAATTTAAAAAATATGTTGAGGCTCCCATCCACTGCTATGTGAGTTACAGAAACAGCAGAGCGCTGGCTGCTCGGCTGTTTACGTAAATTTTGTCATCCCCGGCCAGTGGTTATTGTGTGGGTATTCTCACCCATGAAAGGTTGAGCTAGGACAACCCTGTAAAGATAACCCCACAGGAAGGATTACACAGGATCAACCATTGGTTTTCTACTCCTTCCCTGCACAATGACCTCTGCATAGGTCACAGAGCATAACTAGAAAATGCTCCCATAGAAGTCATGGTAAGGGGTATTCCATTTGTTTTAAGTTATTCCCTCTCCACAGGAAGGGGATAACTATTAGATAGGTAGGGGGCCTATCGCTGGGACCCCCACCGATCATGAGAAGAGGTGCCCCGTACCCCCTGCAACCCTCCTAAAATGGCCGATCAGGCATGCATGCAGCCGATCCATTAATTTCTATGGGAATTCCAGAGATAGCTAAGGGCTGTAGTCACCTATCTCTAGAACTCTCCTAGAAATGAATGGAGCAGCTACGTGCATGTTCATTTCAGAAGGGCTGTACGGGGTACAGGACCTCCATACCATCTAAATTCAGGCATCTCATAGCTACATAGTTAGTACGGATTAAAATAGACATCTGTCCATCAAGTTCAAGCAAGTCCTTTCATCTTCGACTTGTTTATTGCTTCCCCGTTAGTATAGCGATGTGAGATTAGTAACCGCTAGATAAACTTATTATTATCTTTCTGCCGTTTTTTGACTATTGATTACTTCTCCGCTGGAATGATGCCTGGCCACAGAGGTGATGTCCTATACCACAGAGAGTGACTGCTGTACCTTTTCTTATTATACAGTAAGCCTTTTGTACTCTGCTGCTCCGTTTATTAAAGGGGTTACCAAGGAAATATTTTTAAGCTTTAACCTGCCCCTGCTTGCTACAATAACAAACTTTCAAATAGCTTTCTTTTTAAAATTCATGCCTTTTCCATGTGTCCTTCAGCCCACTACCTCCTACTTCACATGGCATATATTGCTCACGTGTTCCTCCCCCACTGCAGGCACCACCTCCTATGTACCGTACATGTTGTCATCGATGACGATATGTACATGGGTCAGGTTTGTGCAGTATGTTTAAAGCGCGTGCAAATTCTAACACACTTCTTTGTCTTGTAGTGCTTTGGGTGTAGTGGGTGGGGTTTGGACTAGCATATGGATGTAGTGGGTGGGGTTTTGGTTGGCATATGGGTGTAGTGGATGGGGTTTGGGCTAGCATATGGGTGTAGTGGGTGGGGTTTGGGCTAGCATATGGGTGTAGTGAGTGTGGCTACAGCCTTAGTGATGTGCAATAGAGAGCAGGAATAGAAAGGAGGAGGAGAGTTGTAGTAGGAGGATGGAAACAGAGCTGGACTTGCAGCCGAAGAACTGCAGGGTGGATGGTGGCCAAGGGGAATAAAGTATTGAAAGAAAGCATGATAGTCAGGAAAATAGCTTTTTTATGTCACTTCTATGAAGAAATGGCAGTTAATTTTTTTTTTGTTTCCCAGATAACCCCTTTAAGGTTGGATAATCCCTTTAACTTCTCCAATATTCTTGAAACAACTAAACACCTTATGAAATTTAGCCTGATAGCATTTTAAAGGCAAAGGATGATCAATTCAAATATTGATTTTTTTTTTTGTTGTACTGTTTACTATTTCTCACAGTCATTTTAGTGTGTAAAGAGTATTACTGTCACAGTATACTACCTTCATTTTCCTTTGTGTATTGCACTCCATGTGGATGCAAG
Organism: Rhinella marina; assembly: GCA_900303285.1. Taxonomy (NCBI): domain Eukaryota; kingdom Metazoa; phylum Chordata; class Amphibia; order Anura; family Bufonidae; genus Rhinella; species Rhinella marina. The sequence continues at coordinate 38,673 of ONZH01016369.1, forward strand.
GAGTAAGACCTGTTTGCAAAATTTTTCAGATGAATAGTAATGTTGTCACCAACTTCAGCCGTTATAATTGGTCCCAAAAATCCCAGCCAGTCTGGTTTCTTGATTTCTTCTGTGTATAAATCATTTGTGTATTGAAAGTAGGCAGCCTTTTTGTAGACTCTTCCTATTCTATTGGCGCCAGGTTGCACAAAGGTACTGGCATGCCTGGATAGAAAGAAAAGCACAATTTACAATCAGATTTACTTAAAGGCTATGTGCACCTTCGGGGCAATGTTTTAAAATTACATTTTACTTGTTTTTCAATTGGTCTTTATTAAAAATATTGAGCCGTTCTGTCAAAAAGGGTTAACTGTTTGTCTAGCTGTATGAATCATACTTTTTACTTCCACTTGTGCCTCATCCAACCTTATCTCTAAATAACTCAAATGTCATAAACACATATTTAAGCCAAATTCTTATCAGTAAGATAAGAATTCAGCTATAATGAGTGTTTATAAGGTCAGAGATCAGAATCAAGGAGCCAAGCTGCCTGATGGAACAGAGTGAAAATTCAGATCCTGATTCCTGATACTAGAGAAACTCAAGGCTGCACAAAGACAGAGGTTAAACATTTTTAATAAAGATCAATTGAAAAAATGATTTTTAGCTCAAAATGAGTAAAATGCTATTTAAAAAATAGCCCTCAAAGGTGTAAATAGCCTTTAATAATATTTTTTAATTCTAGAAATTGTTCATTGCCACCAACATGAAGCTCACAAAACAAAAGTTAAAAGTGGTCTCATATACAGTATTAAGGTACATTCTAACTAGTCTACCTTTGTACTGCGTGTCTTTATGTGCAGAGGTTATACAATTTATATATAGAAATAATAATAAATAGTATATAACATTTTGAGAAAATTACTTGGCAAATACATTGTATTCCTTATATTCTATTGATCCTAAATTTCAGCCTTTATTATAGTCCGCAGCTGCATTCACAATTCTGCTAGTTGCCACAGTAAGCAGTTGACAAGCCTGTCTTTAGGCTCTTCTTTAGTAGTTTAGCAGAACTCTTATAATGCACTGGGACAGCTGAATGCTCCATGGACCCCAGTGACTCCCTCATATACAGGCATGCTCAGATTGGTTAAATGTTCATGTTTTTTCTATAAGGAAATCCATTGCCATGCATCACTGGCAGTGCTTATATCGTAAGAGAACAAAGGATTGAGCAGGTTCAAATCCATATACTGTGGGACAGTCATGGTTCCCCAATACATATGTGAACATATACTGTTTTACATCTGCTATATATAGCCAGTGTTACGTGGGTGGTCCATGCCAACTGCCCCCCCCCCTCAGCCGTCACATCTCCTACCCGCTCCAGCACTCCTGTTTGCAGGCCCCTTCCCCTCCTCCTCACCAGTGAACCAGATCACCTAAGTAGCACTGACAGCTTCCCTCTCCTCTTCTCAGGATCAAGTCTGCTTCTACTCTGCCAATTAGGTGCATGGTCTCTCTGGCTCTTAAAGGGCAAGCGATCACCCTAATCTTCCTAAGCCAATAGCTAGCCACCTTGGAGTACTTAAGGCACCTTCCCCTGTGGGAAGGTACATAAACAATAGGTTCTAGTTTGCTAGTGCCCTGCAAAGATGTGCTGTTTCAACATTCATCTATCCATGTATGAACTTCTGCCTATTTCTCCCTTTGCAGCCTGATCTTCGTTCTGACACTATGCTGCCCTCCCCCCCCCCCGGGGGACTGTTTATTGGATCGCACAAACGCTCTCTGCCCTGACTTTCGCCTTATCCCTCAGTGCACCACACCAGTGTCTTTTGACACCAGTGGGTCAGCGGTTACTTGAACAGAGACCACTTCGAAAGGTAGAGGCCTGGTGGTTGCCCTGCAGCAAAGTTCAGATCCCCCACAAGCAGCCTAACCGGCTCCTAACCAATATTTAACCCAGATAACTAAACTGACATTGATAAGACATAACTTTTATTACATATACCAATAAAATAGTGAGCAAAAAACAAGATTAATCACTACCATCCACATACTGTCACTGTGTGTATCTATCAATCTTGAGTCATAAGTGTATGACAGTACAGGTGTGCACTCTCCCTGTTACTGCCAATACATACTGAGGAGGTATTAATAGTGATTAGTTACTCTCACTAGCTCACTATGGAACTCAGCATTCCCTATCCTGAATAGGGAATAAACGTGATTGTTGCACTGACACCACACACATTCAGTATGACTTGCAGAAGCTAAAACCTAAGGCTGCCCCCAACATGTTTCACCAGTACAACTGGTGAAGAACAGGGAACCAGTTAGATAATGCCCTTCTTTTGTAACAGCCAGTTTTTTTCTACATAGGATTATAGTATAGTGCTCGGTGTAAACTCTACACTTACAGAGCTCAGTAAAGCATGTTATGATCCAACAACAAGGACCTCAATATCACTCTATATGAAATCAGAGACATACAGCGGTGCAGTACAGGCCTCATGGACATCTACACAACACAGAGCTGTAATATGGCAATCTGCATGAACCTAGAGCTGAAAACCTTATAATGCCCTACTGGTATAGCTGCATGACTTATTACAAGAGAGAGCTGTCATTCACTGTAAATCTGTAATAAGTTCTGCACATATGTCAGTAAACCATAATCATTGACTGATTGTAAATAAGAAACTGTCTACTCGGGGGCAGCAAGCAGAGATCTTGGGAATTGTGAGAAAATAAAGCAAAAAGAAGGATGTTGTATGCCTTTTCATTATGCAATATTTAAGAGTAATTAAAAACCAGAAAATCCTTTTATATTCTCTGCCGCCCTGCATACAAACGTGTAATCACGGTTACTTACTCATCGTCAGCAACTGATTTTCCAGAAATGATATTCATCCCACTGGGGGCATAATCCCAGTTTACTTCTTTGATTGCAATGTAGTGTGTTCTCTCTTTCCCCTCCACACACATCCAGTCCAAGATGGCGAGCAGGCATATTGCTAAGACCTTCATTATCCCGGGACTCATTAAAAGAAGTGGCCAGGCTTGGTGACAAGCAGTGTGTCCCTGTCCTCAGAGTCTATGGGAAGTTTTTATTGCAAGAATTTCACAACCAAGTTCTGTTTACAAAAGTAAATAGACGTTCCGGTAAAATCAGATTGCACAAATTGTGCATTGTCCTCAGTGATATTGTGCCCATTTGTATGATGCAAACCATCAGACTGTATTCAGCTGGTAAAACAAGATTAGGATGCAAAAAAAAATTCTTCAAAATTCTTCATCTGCACCACTTACCAATCGGGGAACCAAGCAGGAGACACAAAGAGCAGTCCAAACTCTCTAAAACATAAGACAAAACATCCACTCCTGTAGCAATCAACCCTATTCTGGAGGTGAAACATTTCCAGTTCTCACAATCACCAGAGTTCACGCTATGTAGAAAAACAGGTTGATGCAAATCCACAAAACTTCTTCTCTTTTTGGTAATCAAGCAGCAATCCTTGACATACAAGTTTTTCTTGTATGGATCTACAAAACATGTAGATCATTCCAATACCACCCCCCCCCACACACACACACACACACTGTTTTAGCCACAAATTAAGGTTAGTGCAGACCACCTTCCAAAGGACGTGTAAATTATTTTTATTATACAAGACCTGGAGTAAATGAGTGGAGGATGGGCGTGGTAGTGGCTCTGACTGCAATAATTATTCACAGTGGCAATCCTCACACCGATGCTTTCTAGGGCCAGGCAGTAAAAAGTCACAGTTCTACTGACAAGTTCACCATCAGACAGGTGAGATACTTCACTAGAGGACTAAAAATATTGTAATCACTGACAGAAACCTCTAAAACTTAACCTTTAATGATAAAGTTTTAAAAAGACATACAACCAGGTAAGTCATATAAGCAAATAGTCCATTAATAGAGGAAGTGCATACCAATCACCCATGTGACAAAATGTGATAGACAATTAGTGTCCTAACTATGCCCCCACTTAAGGTGCAGGTAGGGTCATGGGGCAGCGGGAGTGGTTGCTGTAATAATCCCCTATCAGAGAAAAGAACTATCCCTGAAGCTGTCCCTGATAGCCGATATACCCTGCCTAAGAACGGAACACCCGCACCAATAGGGGCGATCCCGTGTCAGGAACCTCCTGAACTCCCTATATCATCCCTGACACAGGAAAGATACCCGCCACCTTAAGACATAAAGTCATAAATACAGTCATGATAGCGTCAATGCTCAGTAATTATGATCCTTTGCACAAGGCAGCCCTTTAACCCAATGGCTCTACCCAGTCGGGCAAAAGATACTGGCAATGAATATAGGACACAAACAAAAAAACACCAAGTGACCACCTAACCAAAATAACCACATATAAGATCATACATGAAAAATTAAAAACGTTCCATACGCTGGTATCATGTCCAAAAGCCACTAATAGTGTGGTCAAATGGAGACTGGGCACAGTCGCCTGTAGCAACCTTGTGCTGATTCAAAGAGAGATAAATATTGTCCCAACGCGTTTCGCTACCAACACTTGTAGCTCATCAGGGAACTTTGCCAAATTTCTTCATAAGGGACATATATCCCATCAATATGAAAAAGCAACACAGTGGAACCACACTTAATTTCCTCTACAGGTAACAGAGCAGGGTACTCTATGATGCAAAGCTATTGGAACGAAAAGGCCTCCCATGTAGCGGGTAAAAACTGGGGTTTATGTATGAGGTATATCCCACTACAAGTAGCGCTATGTGTCACATAACAGATATTCAAAGATATAAAGCAGAAACAAATGGCGATCTATAAATAGTCCCACAAGAGATACTTGCGCTACAGGTGGATGACCAAATCGCGCGGCTCCACCGCTAAGATAATCATGCGGAAGCCGGAGGTACCCTGGTGGCATGGAGCCCCACAGACATGTGTCCAGATGGTTTGATCATCTCGATGAGGAGAGAGGCAGTGTAGATAAAGCGCCAAACTTTTAAAGCACTGGGTATTTTTTAGACTTTATCATTAAAGGTTAGGGCCAGGCAGTGACAGGAGGGTACACCCTTTCTTCCCTCGGGGCACACTCTGATGTTAAGGCTCTTGCCTGATGGGAGTTGTGGTGCTCTTGGTGTTATGGTACAGGTGCAGGGCAGGAGATGTAGATGCTGTGACTGGCGAATGGTGCTGGAGTCGATAAGTAGGCCAATGGCAGAAAGTAAATGAGTCTCTCTCTACTAAAGCAAAGAATGGGAGTTGTAGTATATCTAATGGTATCCAACATTATAGAAAGCGAGTGTTGTATAGGTGCAAGAGCGAGTGTTGTATGGGTACAAAGCAGGAACTGTGGGTGCTGTGGCTGGTAAATGGTGCTGGAGTCAGTAACCACGCCAGTTGTAGAAAATACCAAGTCTCTCTTTACTAGAGCGCAGTTGAAGTTGTAGTACATACAACGGTATCAAACACAGTGCCAAACAATTCACATTGCAAAGCTTTCCAAATTGCATTTTAAGGATATAAGCAAGTATGGGGTTAACATACTTCTTTCCTCTATCTCTCCAAAGTCTCTCTCTGCAAAATCTAAGGCTAGCAATAGATTCTTGCAAAACTTGTCTGTAATTTCCAAGATAAGGGGTACGGATTTAAAGTACGGCTGGGCAGGACCGTGTCACAGTGTATCAGCGATGTTCTGCTAAACGCAGTAAAGTCTTTATCAACCTTAAAGAGCGAATACCTCACTGACTGACTGCTCGGCCATGCAGATTCTGGACCTTCTTGGTTATTTCCTTCTATCTTTTTCTGGAGTACTGTGAAGTAGAGATGGATTTCTTGATGCAAAGCTCCAAGGAGTGAGCACATGTACTGTAGCTCCTCTCCTTTCCTCAGATAACACTAGACTCGCACGCTGAACCAGAGGTGGCCCTAAGTCCATTACCTACCTTCCTACAAGGGCAAAGTCAGGATAGTTAACCATGACTTATCCATATAAAACCATGCTGGGCAATGCAGTACATTAGAAAATTAAATAACATTTAAATAGCAATAAACAATTTGCAAGTACCCTATTCTGGTGTACTGCAATCACAAACATTTAAAATCATCACATCATTCCACCTAAACTAGGTTTCGCCCCCTCTGGTCATCTTCTGGGCAGCGGCGTATCGTGGGTTGCCATCACCCGGGGGCAAGCCAAGTATTGCACCCCCCCCTCCCAGACCTGTGGCCATGCCCCTATAGTACCTATAATGAGTCGATGTCATCTGCAGTCCTATGTAACACCACAGATAACACAGTGATAGCTCTCTGAGTACAGGTAATGTAGTAGATGTCTCCTGCAGTCCTATGTAACACCACAGTTAACAGTGATAACTCATTGAGCACAGATAATGTAGTAGATGTCACCTGCAGTCCTATGTAACACTACAGTTAACAGTGATAACTCTCTGAGTACAGAGAATGTAGTAGATGTCACCTGCAGTCCTATGTAACAGAACAGATAACAGAGTGATAACTCTCTGAGTACCAATATTGTAGTAGATGTTACCTGCAGTGCTATGTAACACCACAGATAACACATTGATAACTCTACATACAGATAATGTAGTAGATGTCACCTGTAGTCCTATGTAACACCACAGTTAACAGTGATAACTCTCTGAGTACAGATAATGTAGTAGATGTCTCCTGCAGTCCTATGTAACACCACATATAACACAGGGATTACTCTCCGAGTACAGACAATGTAGTAGATGTTACCTGCAGTCCTATGTAACATCACAGATAACACAGTGATAACTCTCTGAGTACAGATACTCATTCTGGACTTTGAAGTCAACAAGGTGGTCCTATCAGTGATTGACAGCTGTGTCTGTATACACAGTGATAGAGGGAAAGCTGTCAATCACTGATAGGACCATCTCCTGGACTTCAAAGCCCAGAATGAGCAAGAATGTAAATGTATAAATTACAGGAGTAACTCAATCCTCAGACACCATGTTCAATGTGACAGGTTCACTTAAAATTTTTTATTGTATTTTATTACTTTAATAATCCTATTAAGGAATTACGGTCATACAAAAACTCCTGTATGCTCATGTATGCTAAATTGTGCTCGGTTTCTATGAAACATGCTGTGATTAGGGCAACATTAGTATGCTTTAACAGCAGGATTACTGATCTTACCATCTAGGCCCTTTCTCTGTCCCCAGGGCTTACCCAGCCTCTGATCAGATCACTAGTACCCAATCAGAGAGGGAAATCACCTTTGATCATGTGGCAGTCACAGACTGCGGCATCAAACGCTTAACAGTTGGGATTGGAGCTACCACCGAGCCAGGCTCTAGAGCGAAATGTTGCTCTAAGAACCGAAGGTGTTAGTTACAGTTCATTCATAGAGCAGGAGTGCTCACAGAAGCCCTGTGCTCCCTCTAAAACGGCGATGACAAAAGACAGTGAATGGTCATTTAAGTTTGCATAAATCACAAAACCATACACTTCCTACAGGCTATACCGCTACCAACATAAAAAGAAACAAAGAACAGAAAATATACAGCAAAAAGTAGCAACATTACCCACCACCTCTTATATCTATTGCCATTTTCTACATCTAACTAAATAAGAGACATAGATGGGTGTGAACAGTACCAATATACAGTTAAACTAATTATTTTTACATCTAATAGCTGAACAATGAAATTGACAATAGATTAAAAAGCAAAGCCATAGTGGCAACCCCACTGCAAGCAATACTGTTAATCATTGAATTTATACTCTTTTTACCCTTTTAAAAAACACTACATTTCAAACTCAACATTTAGCCCAACCAGGGCCAGCATTTTTAACTTATATATCAAAAAGCCCTCGGTTCGAATCCAACCAAGGACAACATCTGCATGGAGTTTGTATGTTCTCCCCGTGTTTGCGTGGGTTTCCTTCAGGTACTCCGGTTTCCTCCCACACTCCAAAAACATACTAATAGGGAACTTAGATTGTGAGCACCATTGTGGACAGCATGATGCTAATGTCTGTAAGTGCTGTGGAATATAAGTGAATAAATACATTAAAATAAAAAAAAACCTTCCCATTTGTTTAATTAATTTATTGCTCACATGACATCCTGTTTTTGGGTAGGTCCTAAAGGAGCTGGGACCCGCACCTATATCGAGAACGGGGCCCTGAAAGTCAAGGAGGGCGCACCGCGCATGCACGGCCACCCTCCATTCATTTGTATGGGGCCGCCGAAAATAGCCGAGCACCGGCTCAGCTATTTCCGTTGGCTCCATAGAAATGAATGGGAGCGCACTGCGCATGCACGGCCCAGCTCCCATTCATTTGTATAGAGACGACGGAAATAGCCGAGCCAGGGCTCAGCTATTTTCGCCGGCCCCATACAAATGAATGGAGGGCGGCCGCGCATGCGCGGTGCGCCCTCCTTGACTTTCGGGGCCCCATTCCTAGCGATACGCCCCCATTGTCCGAGATGGGAATAACCCTTTAAGGGAAAGATAAATGTTGCATGTTGTCTTTGAAGCCAAGTGTGCATGTATATAGGGGAGTCATGAGGAATAGGTGTTAGGCTACTTTCACACTAGCGTTTTAAAATTCCGGTATTGAGTTCCGTCATAGGGGCTCAATACCGGAATAAAACGCTTCAGTTTTGTCCCCATTCATTGTCAATGGGGACAAAACTGAACTGAAGACAACGGAATGCTTCTGAAAGCATTCCGTTCCGTCTTCAGACCAGAGAACAAACCGCAGCATGCTGCGGTTTGCTCTCCGGTCCAGGCATCCGCACCAAGACGGATCCGGAATGACCCCCAATGCAAGTCAATGGGGGTGGATCCGTCTGGTGTGACCATAATGGTAACCGGATCCGCCCTCCATTGACTTTCAATGGAGTTCATTACAGATCCGGCTACACATAGACACATACAGACACATACATACACATAAACATAAACATACACATATAGACAAACAAACACACATACATACTTACATGCTCCCCGGCAGGTCTTCGGAGCGCCAGAGGGACAGGACGGCACGCACAGGTGACGATTCCACCAGGCGCCCAGCAGAGGGCGCTGTGGGGAATCGTGACCTGTGTGAGCCGTCCTGTCCCTCTGACGCTCCGAAGACCTGCCGGGGAGCATGTAAGTATGTATGTGTGTTTGTTTGTCTATATGTGTGTGTATGTTTATGTTTATGTGTATGTATGTACTGTGTGACATGTGTGGGGCCAGAGCGCGGTTCCGGCTCCACACATGTCACTGCGGCAGGCCTGATCCGGCAGCACCCTTCACCTGCCGGATCAGGCCTGCCGCCAGTGTGAAAGTAGCCTTAGCCAAATGAACATTTGGCCAACAGCTATCTAAAATTTGTAAAGATATTCTCAGCTTGAGCATGACGTCTTCTGTTGGACCTTTGTTTCGGGAAACTGATACTATTAGCAAACCTGACCTGAGAAGTCACCTTGTTGTTAATCATTGTAAAGTTGTGCAAGGGACATTCCATTATTTGTTAATACCTTATAAGAGCCAAAAAGATAATTATAAACTACAGGAATCTTTGCCTTGGTCAAGTAGGTTCAATGTTTCTATAGCCTGGAGAGTGTAAAGCTGGTCCTACACATGAGATAGTTGTCCTCTTAATGATCATTTGGAGGACAACTGTCTCTCCTAATGACCCATGAATATTCATGCTTGACTCAGCCAAGTATACATATCTTGTGAGTGGGCAGAGGAGATAAAGTCACTACCAGACACCTCTGCAGCATATCATTGCCTAAGAACAAAAGGATTGGGCAGTTGTAATCTAGGCAGTTGAAGGTGTCGGGGGAGAGTGAGAAGGCCACCATAAATTTTAGATGCTTAGTTGAACCTGCTGAAATCAGCAACGCAGAAGTGATGCGTGAAAAAAACGCTCATGTACACAGACCCATTGAAATAAATGGGTCAGGATTCAGTGCAGGTGCTATGCGTTCACGTCACGCATTGCACCCGCGCAGAAAACTCGCTCGTGTGAAAGGGGCCTAAAGGGATCTTGTCACCAAAATTGACCAGAACATTTTTTTATATCCCATTAGTGGATTAAAAAATCATGTTCTTCTGATCCCTATTAGTTTCTAAATGACAGTCAAGGAAGTGCTGAGCAGATTGATATAAAGTTTTATGAGAAATGGTTTAATAAAATCTGTGTTTTATTCATTAAGGTGTTCCTTAGTGCATTAACTTAGGTATTTGTGGAACAGCTTACCAGATCAGGTTGTGCAATGCAGGAATAATAATATGGGACTCCACAGTATGATCAGCATCAGCTCCCTCCTGTTTGGGTACTTCAGAGTCCCGACAATAATGTGGATTAATAAGTCAGGGATAGAAAGTGAAGTGAGGCGCTAATGGACAAATTTATTAATATAGTATAAAATAATTTACATCAAAGGACAATCTGTGCGTAATGTTTCGGTGGTAATTCACTGCTTTTTTCAAGCATATTTGGGATCAAAGTCTTTGAGCAGGTTAAATACCAGTAAATTAAGAAGCAGATGCAGTGTTCGGGAAACAGAAAAAATATATATTATATAAATGGCAAAAGATTCAGAATTTAATAATACTTGTGAATAAAGAAATGCTTAATTAGTAATTAAATAAAGTAAATATGAATGGGGAATGTGTGGGAAATGGAAATTAAGACCACTAGACATGAGTAAGGGGGTGTGTCCTCCGAAATCTTGTGCGGGATGAGGATACGCTGAGTGTCCACTCCTCTGTGATTGCTAACTATGTTATTGTATCCTTGCTGGTAAAATGTATCCACATGAAGAATAAAGAAGATATGATTATACCAAATGATGAGTGAGTTGTTGTGTCACTGCTTATCTATAGCATTTATTGCACAGCTTGGAACTGCACATGTTTGGTGAATGGACTGGATTTTATGGAGTGGAGTAGAATTCAGTGCAGGAGCTTTGCCGTAAATATACAGTGTAGTGTGAATTGGATTTTCTGCTGACTAAGTTGCTAGGAGACCCTTTGCTCAATTGAGTCTAAAGGCTATATTACACTGTGCAAACGCCGATGGATGAGAACACATCCATCAGAGCTCGTTTGCACTGGCTTGATTATGAAGGTCAATGCAAACAGAATGTGAAGGAAGCCTCTGAAGAGCCAGAGGGGAGGATGGGAGTGGTAGTGTCTCTGGCTGCTGTCTATCATAGTGGCTTTCCTCAAACAGTTGCTCCCTTGGGCCAGTGCAGTGTAAGGAGGGCACACCCTTTTTTACCTCAGGGTACTCCCCAGTGATAGGGCTCCTGGCTGATGGTAGTTTGGGGGCGCCCTTGGTTTTAACATTTGTATGGGTTGTGGTGAACTGTAGGGTAGATGTGTGGTGAGGGTGTATATCTCAGTCCACTACAGGTTCCCTTGGCCCCAGATGAGGCCAGCTGGGATTAATCACTGAAGGATAAATCAATCCTCAGTGTGTGACAGTGAGAGGAATTGAGAAGGAAGCCTGCAGAGGCTCCGTGTGATCCCAGCCGGGAGAGCTGGGGGGCCAAAAGGCTGAGGAAGCCAGAGTTTGGGGGGGCCCAGTGATGCCTGAAGAAAAGAGGTGTTGCATGGTCAGAGTCGGGAGGACTGTTGGACCATACCCCCCCCCAAGGTATTGCATGGTCACCGTCAGGAGGACTGGTGGACCGAGACCTCAATGGGTTGCATTAGTCACAGCTAGGAAGCGGTATGACCAGATGGCTGAGTGAAGTCAAATACCACAGTGTGAACACCGAGCTAAAGGTGAGTTAGGGAAAACCTCTGTATAGTGAGTGCCTTGCCGGGCAAGGATTGTGTTGATGTAACACGTTGTGAGGTGAAACTGCGATTTCATTGTCTCAAGTGATGCCAAACTTGGAAGTGTGATGTGCTGTGTGACAAATAAAGCACAATTTGAGCTTGAAAAACCCCTGTTTGGTGAGAAGACTGATCCCATACAGGGTGCAAAGCAGTGTACCTAGGGTGTGCAATGGCTGGTATATGGCGTAGAAGTGAGTAACCAAGCTAAATTTAACAGAATACACTTCTCTCTTTAATGTAGTGCAAAATGAGGCCTGTCTACCACATAGAAAGAAACAATTACTCTCTTTTTGTGTTCCTTTTTTCTATTTTAGGTAAAACACAAGTGTACATTTTTCAAGTTCTGGCCACGTGAAAAGTGATACTAGGTTTGGGAGGAACTCATTTCTTAAAAACTGGATACTTCAAAAGAACGTTCCAATGTTTAGTCACAATATGTAGTAGCAAAATGACTCCTGAGTACTCTGAGTTCTGTTCCTTTACCGTATTAGTTCTAGGTCTAGTAGTTAGTGATGTTACATCTGTGTTTACATTCTGTAGTAATGAAAGGTTTGGAGTATTTTTTCTCTTAAAATTGCTGCCGCAAAAGGTTACATTTTTCTTTCAAATCTGTTGCAGTAGAACAGTTTTTACAAATTCTTCGATACTGGCGAGCCATTTTGAGTAATAGGTACTATGAAAATGAAGGTAACTATTGGTATCTACTATTTTTTCTCTACTGTTTTTGCAGCAATAATATTATTCTCCTGCTTAAAAAGAGTCAATGAATGATTTAGGCTGAACAAAGGGGTGTGAAATCAATCCCCAATCATTGCTGTTCAATGTCTGCATAAAAACAACATCTTGTTCCTGAATTCCTTCAAAAAGAAAGAAGAGGTCATCTACAAATCTTCTGTGTCTATGATATTATTTAAAAAAAACATGAACTATGATATGTGAAGGGAATCAAAGAGCCCCAAAAACAACTTGGCATTACTGGGGCGTATTGACTCTCCAACGCAAAGCCCCATACCAGTTTGTACATGTGGTCACCGAAAGTGAAGATATTATTAGTAAGTATAAATTCCTCAATCTATACCAAAAATTGATCTGTGGTTCAGTTAACATTCCAGCTATACACCAGGGATGACAGCCAGGCCCTAGAGTTAAAACAGGACTTGGTTCTTATGGTATCTTTGGCTATTATACAGCCTGAGATATTACTGTCAGGACCGGCAGTCATTGCACCCGTTCTGCTGGTCCTGTCTCTGGTGGCGAGGTGGTTGCCCGTGGTCAGGCTTCGTCCGCTATTTCGGCAGGCTCCTCCTCCAGCCGACGGTCTCTGGCTATGGATGCGCGTCCCAGGCAGGGGATGCGCGCGACGGTCATAAGTGCCAGGGACGTGGCTGGTGCGCACACTCGCTCGTGGCCTGTTACTGGTCGCCGGAAAACGCGAGCAATATAGTCTGTGTTTATTTTCTGATTTATCTGGTATCTTATGAGTTAAGTTTTGTTCCTTGCTTTCTCCTCCCAGTCAGCTGGTTGGGTGGGGTCTGCTAGGTATTTAAGGACTTCTAATGTAAGCCTTGCTGCCAGTGTTTGGAGTTTCCTTGCTACTACCTGGTTTGTCATTTGTGCTCTGCGATTTAGATTCTTGTTTGTTCTTTGACCCTCGGCGTGTTTTTTGACTACTCTTGGCTTACTGATTTTGTTCCTGACGTACTCTCCTGACGCGGCTATCTGACTATCCATTTGTTCTTGTTTGTCTGTCTTGTTGTTTTCCCTTCCCCTGCACTTTTTCTAGTGTATCTCGAGTCTTCAAGTTGTCGACTCAGGGGTTAGCCTGAGTAGGCAATAGGCAGGGAAAGGGGTTGGGATTTAGCTCAGGGATCACTTACCCCTTGTCTGTGTATCCCAGCCCTGACAGAAACACTGGCCCAAAAGAGGACTGCAACCTGCATACGTCCAGCTATGTTCACTCCACCTATGGAGCCTATGTCAGCTGTGGTCGCGCAGGTCCAGGCCTTGACCAAGTTGGTTCAAGATCTGGCTATCCGCCTTTAGGTTCAGGAAGACATGTATGCTATGGCCCCGGTGCCACCTCCGGCCGTTCAGTCACCTGCACCTGAACCTAAGGTTCCCCTTCCCGACCTTTTTTCCGGCGACCGTAAGAAATTTTTTTCATTTCGGGAAGGGTGTAAACTTTATTTTTCTTTACGACCTCGGTCCTCTGGGACAGAAGCGCAAAAGGTGGGGCTGGTTATGTCTCTCCTGCGGGGTGACCCGCAAAATTGGGCGCTTTCCTTACCTCCTGATTCACCTCTGCGCTCTTCTCTGGACAGTTTTTTGTCTGCACTGGGTCAGATTTATGATGAACCAGACCGACCTACGTTAGCGGTTTCCCACTTGTTATCCCTCCGTCAGGGTAGACAAATGGCGGAAGAATATTGTGCTACATTCAGACAGTACGTGACGGACTCGGGGTGGAACGATCAGGCCTTGAAAGACCTATTCATGACCGGCCTCTCAGACCAGGTAAAAGACTTATTATTAGCTCATGCAGAACCTAAAACTCTTGACGAAGCTATGACCCTCGCCATCCGGGCAGATCGACGCCTAAGGTCCAGACTACCACCTCGGGTGTCCCCCGCTCCTCGGCCGACCCTCAGTACGGTCTCATCTCTACCTGGGCCTGAACCAATGGAGCTCGGCAGTATCACCCCAGAGCAGAGGAGGGAACATCGCCGGAAGAATCGACTATGTTTCTACTGTGGGAGTTCCGAACATCAGCTAAATGCCTGTCCCAAGAAGTCACAGCAGGAAAACTTCCGCTCCTAGGCAGTCGTCGGGAGGACTGCTTAGGAGCTCAGGTACTCCCTAAAATTGCTAAGATGTTTCTGCCCTGCACTATTGAGGTCCAGTCAGCCTCATGTACTGGTCTGGCTTTTCTGGACTCTGGTGCAGCTGCTAATTTCATAGACTTTGATTTTGTGTCCCAGGTTTTGTCTTCCATGCTTCCGTTGTCCCCTCCTATCCTAGTATCAAGTATGGATATGACCCCATTGCGTGCTGGTTTGGTCAAATTCCGCACCCCTGAGATAAAATTGGTGGTGGGTGCACTACACATAGAATATTGTTCTTTTCTGGTTATGAAAAATTTGTCGGTGAACGTTATCCTGGGGATGCCTTGGCTCCAGGAACATAATCCAGTTATTGACTGGGGTACACTGGATCTTGTTCGCTGGGGTCCTCAGTGTAAGGCCCATATGTCTCAAGTCTCACTCTGTACCACGATTGCATGTGATGGTGGGATCCCGGAGTTTATTTCTGATTTCGCAGATGTTTTCTCCAAACCCCTGTCTCACGTCCTTCCTCCTCATAGGGATTTTGACTGTAAGATAGATCTCTTGCCCAAAGTCAAGCTGCCTAAGGGTCGTATTTATAATCTGTCTGTACCTGAAAGAGAGTCACTTAAACAGTATATTGATGAAAGCTTGGCTATTGGGCACATTAGACCTTCTGAGTCCCCAACGGGGGCTGGGTTCTTTTTTGTGGAGAAAAAAAGATGGTGGGTTAAGGCCGTGTATAGATTACCGCGAATTAAATAAAATCACGGTCAAGAACTCTGGACCTCTTATTCCGGACCTTCTGAATCAGGTTTCTGGGGCCAATTGGTTCTCCAAACTAGACCTAAGGGGAGCGTATAATCTGATTCGGATTCGGGAAGGAGATGAGTGGAAGACTGCTTTTAACACACCACTGGGGCACTTCGAATATCTTGTTATGCCTTTCGGTCTGAGTAATGCCCCGGCAGTATTCCAAGGTTTCATGAATACCATTTTTCATGATGTTATTGGGGTCTTTATGGTGGTCTATCTGGATGACATCCTGATTTTTTCTCCAGATCTGACCAGCCATCATGAACATCTTCGCCTTGTGTTGTCCCGGTTGCGAAAAAACTCTTTGTTCGCTAAGTTGGAAAAATGTATTTTTTGTGTGCAAAAGGTTTCATTTCTGGGTTATGTGGTCACTCCTTCCGATGTACAGATGGATCCGTGTAAGGTTCAGGCGATAGCAGAGTGGGTTCGCCCCACTGACTTAAAATCCCTTCAACGGTTTCTAGGTTTTGCCAATTACTACAGAAACTTTATAAAAAACTTTTCCGTAATCGCCAAACCACTCACGGATCTTACCCGCAAGGGGGCTGATCCTAGCAACTGGTCTCCTGCAGCATACTCTGCGTTTCAGGAGCTCAAGAAAGCTTTTTCTACAGCCCCTGTGCTGATTCAGCCTGATCTCTCTCAACCCTTCATTGTAGAGGTAGATGCTTCTGAGGTCGGTGTAGGGGCAGTATTATCTCAAGGGTCTTCTGCTCTCACAAACCTCAGGCCATGTGCATTTTTCTCTAAATGTCATAACTCATGTGTTTAATCCTGTATCTTTCAAGGTTGCGTTGCCCCCTGAATGGCGGGTCCACAATACTTTTCATAAAAATCTGCTAAAGCGCTATGTTGACCCTGTTGTACCCCTCCCTGACTCTCCCTCTCCGTCTGTTGTGGATGGAGATCTTGAGTATGAGGTGGAGAGGGTTCTGGACTCTAGGTTGGTGAGGAATTCCCTTCAGTACCTCATCCATTGGAAGGGATTCGGTCCAGAAGATAGATCTTGGGTCCCTGCTAGGGATGTGCATGCACCCCGGTTAGTGAGATTGTTTCACCAGAGTCATCCTTCTAAACCATCTCTGAGTTCTAAGGCTCCTGGAGGGGGGGTACTGTCAGGACCGGCAGTCATTGCACCCGTTCTGCTGGTACTGTCTCTGACTCTGGTGGCGAGGTGGTTGCCCGTGGTCAGGCTTTGTCCGCTATTTCGGCAGGCTCCTCCTCCAGCCGACGGTCTCTGGCTGTGGATGCGCGTCCCAGGCAGGGGACGCGCGCAACGGTCATAAGTGCCAGGGACGTGGCTGGTGGGCACACTCGCTCGCGGCCTGTTACTGGTCGCCGGAAAACGCGAGCAATATAGTCTGTGTTTATTTTCTGATTTATCTGGTATCTTATGAGTTAAGTTTTGTTCCTTGCTTTCTCCTCCCAGTCAGCTGGTTTGGTGGGGTTTGCTAGGTATTTAAGGACTTCTAATGTAAGCCTTGCTGCCAGTGTTTGGAGTTTCCTTGCTACTACCTGGTTTGTCATTTGTGCTCTGCGATTTAGATTCTTGTTTGTTCTTTGACCCTCGGCGTGCTTTGTGACTACTCTTGGCTTACTGATTTTGTTCCTGACGTACTCTCCTGACGCGGCTATCTGACTATCCATTTGTTCTTGTTTGTCTGTCTTGTTGTTTTCCCTTCCCCTGCACTTTTTCTAGTGTATCTCGAGTCTTCAAGTTGTCGACTCAGGGGTTAGCCTGAGTAGGCAATAGGCAGGGAAAGGGGTTGGGATTTAGCTCAGGGATCACTTACCCCTTGTCTGTGTATCCCAGCCCTGACAATTACAGGTTGATCTCAGCCAGCATGGAGGAGGAGAGGGGAAGCAGTGGGGGGTAGTACTAACAGGCTGCATGAACAAGAGGAGCAGTATGGATCCTTCTGCCCCTATATAAATGTATATGACCACAGGGGTGGGATAATGCTGGGTTCACATCAATGGGAGCAGAAGAACTAAAATAATGGAAGCAACGTTTCCATAAAATCACAGAAATGAATGTCACTTGATAGACCCTATTTGTATAATGGTATCTGATTTCCATTAGAAAACTCATAATCAAACTTTATCAGACAAAAAAGTGCAGCATGCTGCTCTTTTTTGTTCCGTATTATTGACAGAACATTCGATGCCGATATGAATAAAGCATAAGGGTCTACACACAAACTTTGCCCTGTTTTTTTTTTTTTTTTACCAGTAAAAAATGCCAGAATAACAGCAAGTTCTTTTTTGACCACTTGCAATCTCTGGCATTTTTTGCAATGTGTTAACACTGCCTTTTCTTTATGGCATCTTTTCCCTTCAGAGAGGTGTTAAAAAACACCTTGGCTCCCATATTATTGTGACAGTGAATGTCATTGACTTCCGAGAACTCCTCAGCCAAGCTCTAAGTTCTCTCCTGATGAAAATGGCTCAAACAAATGCCGAAAGTGCATACCTGATGCACAGGATCAGTTTTTTTCTTTTATTTTTCTGTTTTTCTGACCAGAGGCATAGCTAGAGGTTCAGCATGGGGGGGCGAAACATACTTGAGTGAGCCCCCCACTTAGTGGCTTCCCAAATGCACATTTCCAACTTCACAGGCACATACTACTAGTTGTGGTTATAATATTGTATTAAAAGATGACTGTATAAACTGCTAGATCATCTATGCTGTTAAGTACAGTACAATAGACTTTCTACATACCCTAGTCTAAATACTCTACCACATAATGCAGTAAAATATAGGCGTAATAGGAGTAAAAAACAAGGGGACTCCTATGTTAAAGGAAACCTGTCCCCAGTTTTTACATCACTAAACTATTATTTAAGGACTCTATACTGACAGGGAGTGTTCCACAGGATTGGGGCATAGCAAATGTGGTGCCAATATTCAAAAAGGGTCCAAAAACAGAGCCCGGGAACTATAGGCCGGTAAGTTTAACATCTGTCGTGGGTAAACTGTTTGAGGGTTTTCTAAGAGATGCTATCTTGGAGTACTTCAATGAAAATAAGCAAATAATGCCATATCAGCATGGCTTCATGAGGGATCAGTCATGTCAAACCAATTTAACCAGTTTCTATGAGGAGGCAACTTCTAGACTGGACCGCTGCGAATCAATGGATGTCGTATATCTGGACTTCTCCAAAGCATTTGACACTGTACCACATAAAAGGTTAGTATATAAAATGAGAATGCTACCACAGGGGTCAGTATTGGGCCCTATTCTCTTCAATATATTTATTAATGATCTTGTAGAAGGGTTGCACAGTAAAATATCAATTTTTGCAGATGACACTAAACTGTGTAAAGTAAACACAGA
Organism: Rhinella marina; assembly: GCA_900303285.1. Classification (NCBI taxonomy): domain Eukaryota; kingdom Metazoa; phylum Chordata; class Amphibia; order Anura; family Bufonidae; genus Rhinella; species Rhinella marina. The sequence goes on from ONZH01016369.1 coordinate 57,495, forward strand.
AGAGGACAGTACACTGCTACAGATGGATCTGGATAGACTGGAGGCTTGGGCAGAGAAGTGGCAGATGAGGTTTAACACTGACAAATGTAAGGTTATGCATATGGGAAGGAATAATGCAAGTCACCAGTACATACTAAATGGTAAAATATTGGGTAACTCTGACATGGAAAAGGACCTAGGAATTTTAGTGAACAGCAAACTAAGCTGTAGAAACCAGTGTCAGACAGCTGCTGCCAAGGCCAATAAGATAATGGGTTGCATCAAAAGAGGCACAGATGCCCGTGATGAGAACATAGTCCTGCCACTTTACAAATCACTAGTCAGACCACACATGGAGTACTGTGTACAGTTCTGGGCTCCTGTGAACAAGGCAGACATAGCAGAGCTGGAGAGGGTTCAGAGGAGGGCAACTAAAGTAATAACTGGAATGGGTGGACTACAGTACCCAGAAAGATTATCAAAATTAGGCTTATTCACTTTAGAAAAAAGATTTATTTATCTATTTATCCCCAGGACTGTGACTGTGACGAGGGGACATTCTCTGCGTCTGGAGGAAAGAAGGTTTGTACACAAACATAGAAGAGGATTCTTTACGGTAAGAGCTGTGACACTATGGAACTCTCTGCCTGAGGAGGTGGTGATGGTAAGTTCACTAAAAGAGTTCATGAGGGGCCTGGATGTATTTCTGGAGTGTAATAATATTAGAGGTTATAGTTACTCGAGATTGGTCGTTGATCCAGGGAGTAATTCTGATTGCCTGATTGGAGTCGGGAAGGAATTTTTTTCCCCTAAAGTGGGGAAAATTGGCTTCTACCTCACAGGGTCTTTTTTCTTTCCTCTGGATCAACTTGTAGGAAAACAGGCCAAACTGGATGGACAGATGTCTTTTTTCGGCCTTATAAACTGTGTTACTAAACTAACAGTCCCCTGCCCCCATCAGACCTCAGATCATTAGAATGTGCCCCCATCAGACCTCAGATCAGCGTATTGTGCCCCATCAGACCACCCCATCAGACCTCAGATCAGATGTGCCCCATCAGACCTCATCAGCGTGCCCCATCAGACCTCAGATCAGCGTATTGTGCCCCCATCAGACCTCAGATCAGCCTATGTGCCCATCAGATCCTGTGCCCCCATCAGACCTCAGATCAGCGAATTGTGCCCCCATCAGACCTCAGATCAGCAGAATGTGCCCCCATCAGACCTCAGATCAGCGTATTGTGCCCCCATCAGACCTCAGCATGTGCCCCCATCAGACCTCAGATCAGCAGAATGTGCCCCCATCAGACCTCAGATCAGCGTATGTGCCCCATCAGACCTCAGATCAGCGTATTGTGCCCCATCAGACCTCAGATCAGCGTATTGTGCCCCCCATCAGACCTCAGATCAGCGTATTGTGCCCCCATCAGACCTCAGATCAGCGTATTGTGCCCCCATCAGACCTCAGATCAGCAGTATTGTGCCCCCATCAGACCTCAGATCAGCAGAATGTGCCCCATCAGACCTCAGATCAGCAGATGTGCCCCCCATCAGACCTCAGATCAGCGTATGTGCCCCCATCAGACCTCAGATCAGCGTATTGTGCCCCCATCAGACCTCAGATCAGCGTATTGTGCCCCCATCAGACCTCAGATCAGCCTATGTGCCCCCATCAGACCTCAGATCAGAATGTGCCCCCATCAGATCACAGACCTCAGATCAGCAGAATGTGCCCCATCAGACCTCAGATCAGCAGAATGTGCCCCCATCAGACCTCAGATCAGCAGAATTGTGCCCCATCAGACCTCAGATCATCAGCGTATTGTGCCCCATCAGACCTCAGATCAGCAGTATTGTGCCCCATCAGACCTCAGATCAGCGTATTGTGTGCCCCCCCATCAGACCTCAGATCAGCGTATTGTGCCCCCATCAGACCTCAGATCAGCGTATTGTGCCCCCATCAGACCTCAGATCAGCAGTATTGTGCCCCCATCAGACCTCAGATCAGCGTATTGTGCCCCATCAGACCTCAGATCAGCAGTATTGTGCCCCCCATCAGACCTCAGATCAGCGTATGTGCCCCCATCAGACCTCAGATCAGCAGAATGTGCCCCCATCAGACCTCAGATCAGCGTATTGTGCCCCCATCAGACCTCAGATCAGCGTATTGTGCCCCCATCAGACCTCAGATCAGCGTATTGTGCCCCCATCAGACCTCAGATCAGCAGAATGTGCCCCATCAGACCTCAGATCAGCAGAATGTGTGCCCCCATCAGACCTCAGATCAGCCTATGTGCCCCCATCAGACCTCAGATCAGCGTATTGTGCCCCCATCAGACCTCAGATCAGCAGAATGTGCCCCCCATCAGACCTCAGATCAGCTTAATGTGCCCCCATCAGACCTCAGATCAGCGTATTGTGCCCCCATCAGACCTCATCAGATCCCTCAGATCAGCGTATTGTGCCCCCATCAGACCTCAGATCAGCCCCCAGACCTCAGATCAGTGTGCCCCCATCAGACCTCAGATGCCCCATCAGACCTCAGATCAGCAGTGCCCCATCAGACCTCAGATCAGCAGAATGTGCCCCCATCAGACCTCAGATCAGCGTGTGCCCCCATCAGACCTCAGATCAGCACAGACCTCAGATCAGTGCCCCATCAGACCTCAGATCAGTGCCCCCATCAGACCTCAGATCCTGTGCCCAGATCAGCCTCAGATCAGCATATGTGCCCCATCAGACCTCAGATCAGCGTATTGTGCCCCCATCAGACCTCAGATCAGACCTCAGATCAATTTGTGCCCCCATCAGACCTCAGATCAGCAGAATGTGCCCCCATCAGACCCAGATCAGCAGAATGTGCCCCATCAGACCTCAGATCAGCTGTGCCCCCATCAGACCTCAGATCAGCGTATTGTGCCCCATCAGACCTCAGATCAGCAGATTGTGCCCCATCAGACCTCAGATCAGCAGATGTGCCCCCATAACCTCAGATCATCAGATCCCCATCAGACCTCAGATCAGCGATGTGCCCCCATCAGACCTCAGATCAGCGAAGTGCCCCCATCAGACCTCAGATCAGCCCCCCATCAGACCTCA